>CM062106.1:7808656-7840663 GCA_031163375.1 Conogethes punctiferalis | reverse complement strand
AAAACCTCGTCACATTTTCTCTATGTATCTACAAACTTTTGAAAGCTCGCCCGCATAATGCCTCAGAGCTTTCTAAGCTCGACCCAAACTTGTAACGGCATGATCTTGCAAGCTATAAAAACTCCTTTTATAATTAGACTTTGCTCGTATATTTTTTCTTTAATGTTAGAAGCGTGGTCCAAGTTTGAAGAGCAAGCGGACATCAAAGTATTAAAATTAAAAGAGGCAGGGCGTAGCGAATCTTCGCTCGAATCGGCTAAAAATTGTAGTTAGATAGATAGATATTCTTTATTGCTCACCATACATTTGACTTAAAAACTAGGTATTACAGACACTTCTTGCACAATTTAGGCGGCCTTATCGCTATAAGCAATCTCTTCCAGACAACCATAGGGTAGAGGAGTAATTAGTCCGTCTTTTAGCTTATTCAAAAATAAAAGACACGTATTTTTCCTTTTTTCATTTAAATAAACAATAGCAAAGATACAAGGCATCAAAAGTTAGGAGAGGTAGGCCATAGCGAATCTTCGCTCGTATTGTGCTGCCCGTCCGGAAATGACCTCCACCCTATAGAATACCGCAGCCAAATGACCTCCGGGTCGTTTTTCTGCCGGTGAGTAGGGTGTCAGAGCTCGTGAGGTTAGGGTTGGCGGCATGGCGGTGGCAACTGACAGATTATCTGCCTGTTGTCAAGACAATTGAAGGCGTAGCTAAATACCACAGGCCGATGACGGGCAGCAGCGTCACCGGACCGAGAAGCTACATCCAAGATAAACAACCAGCCTGCCCAGCGTCGTGATTATGGGTACACCCCTAGATGTTAGCCCAAAGTGGCGAACAACTGGAGAGGCCTATGTCCAGCAGTGGACTGCAATAGGCTGAAGATGATGATGATACCTATGGAGTTTTTTATGGATGTTTCTTTGAACGTTACGCCTATATGTCTTGATGTATGCGTAAATTTTTTTTTTTTTATACCACTGGGTGCCTACACGGCCCGCCTGATGTTAAGCGGGTTACCGCAGCCTATGGACACCTGCGACACCAGGGGTATCACACGCGCGTTGCCTACCCTTCAAAAACCTCTTCACAACCTTTTTGAAGGACCCCATACTGTAGTCTCGGGGGAGAGCCTCGGCGGGGAGCTCATTCCAAAGCCTGAGTGTGCGCGGCAAGAAGTTTCTGTTGAAACGTACTGTACGCGACCACCCAGGCTCTAGGGTATGAGGCTGAATCCCCTGTCGACGGCGAGCGGTGCGGTGGTAAAATGTCGCCGTAGGCATCATCTCAAACAACTCCTTGGAACACTCCCCATTATACAAACGGTAGAATACGCATAATGAGGAGAAATCTCTCCTCAGACTTAGCGGCTCAATACCGTTTGCGAGCTCGGGATCGTCGACCATCCTCATGGCGCGTCTCTGCACAGCATCGAAAGGCTGCAGCTGGTATCGAGGTAAATGCATTGACTTAAAGAAAGATAATATAATATAGAAGGATGTCGCTACGCCCTCATCTCTTGCCCCACAAGTCGACACTTCGGATGTCCCCGTCAAGTGTCCCGACTCTAATAAGCATACAAATGGTCGTTGCAAACTCTCCTAATCACTGTGTACTTAAGCGATCGGAGGGTAGGGCTTGCACAATAAGCTTTAAGTTAACTTAGATACTCGTACTTTGGAATAAGTCTTAGGTATATCATTCTAAGAGAGGTAGGGCATAGCGAATCTTCGCTCGAATTGAAGCGCCCGTCCGGGGAAGGACCTCCACCCTATAGGTCAAAGTCAAAGTCAAAGTCAAAATACCTTTATTCACATAGACTTAAAATAAGCACTTATGAATCGTCAAGTAAAAAATAATGTAAAAAATATAAAAAGTAAAGTAAGAATGTGAATAAAAGCAATTTAAAAGAAGCTACCGCCGTGTTCGGAAAGTAGATTTCTACCGAGAAGAAACGGCAATAAACTCGGTAGTTACTCTTTTTAAATCGCCAATTGTTACATGTTTAGGTATTACAACATTTTTTAATATTTTAAAGTTAAACAATGCAAAATAAAAGTTGAGTATTGCAAAATATAGAATCCCGTAGCCAAATTTTTTTTATTTTTTTATAGTGGCTCGACATAATGGCTTCCCTACGCCTGGTGGAAAGCGAAAGAGAAGCCCAAGTCGCTGTGACAACAGGCAAGTAACTGATCAGTTACCTGAAACCATATTCACCGGCAGAAACACGACCCAGAGGTCATTTGACTGCGGTATTCTATAGGGTGGAGGTCCTTCTCCGGACGGGCGGCTCAATTTGAGCGAAGATTCGCTATGCCCTACCTCTCTTGATGACCTCCGGGTCGTGTTTCTGCCGGTCAGTAGGGTACCCTGAGCACGTGGGGTTACGGTTGGGCTGCATGGCGGTGGTAACTGACAGCTACTATAAAAAAAACTAATCAGCCTATTGTAGGTAGTCCACTGCTGGACATAGGCGTCTCCAGGTGTTCATCACTTAATATACCACCCAAGACATGCCACGCTGGGCCACACATCGCCATCTAGCCCCAAAATAAATAAATAACCCAAGACATGCACGCTGGGCCACACAGCGCCACCTAGCCCCAAACTAAGCCGAAGCTTGTACTATGGGTACTAGACAACTGATAAACTTACTTATATACTTTTTTTGTAAATAAATACATATTTATTATACATAGAAAACACCCAGACCAATACAAACAGGCATGTTCATGAACACAAATGTTTGTACTGTGCGGGAATCGAACCCACGACCCTTGGCTCAGAGGGCAGTGCTCACTACCAAATGAGCCATCAAGTCAGTCAAAATAAGCCGAAGCTTGTAGTATGGCTGCTAGACAACTGATAAACTTACATTTAGATAGAATATTTTTTTCATAATAACTATCAGGGGGTGATTAGTAATCGATACTGATGCCAAAAATACAATCAGTAAATTGTTTGTCTGTCTGTATGTTCGTTATAGAAACAAAAACTACTCAATGGATTTTAACGAAACTTGCTACAATAACTCTTCATACCTCTGGGCAGGTTATAGTATCCTTTTCATCACTCTACAATTAATAGGAGCAGAGCAACGACGGGAAGTGTTGGGAAAACGGGAGAAATTTTTATCTGTATGTTTGATCGCGCATCATGCGAAAACTACTGCATAGAATTGAATGCGGTTTTCACCAATGTATTGCTAGAGGTCTTAAACTTTAAAACGCACCATTTTATGGAAGTCCGTTATTTTTGAAACCCGATATCCACGCGTGCGACGCCGCTGGCACAGCTAGTAGATAATCATATATGTATAAAGATATCTGAAGATCAAAGTGAGAGGTAGGTACTGTACAACAGTGTCCGGTGTTATTGTAAACGCGAGGGAGGGCCCAGAGGGTCGGAGGTCGCGTCCGGTCGTCAAAAATAACATTTTCTTTACTTAGCTGTGGCTCGGAGATAGCGGAATTGTGGTCTTATTGGGTACAGATGGGTGCACAATTGGTAATAGATTTGGTTTGTATGTCACCTGCGTTCGCCAACCTGCCTGCCCAGCGTGGCGATTATGGGTATATCCTCCAGACGGTTGCTTTAGAGGCAGCGCAGACAACAGACTACCCGTGACGCACTTTTTTGCAATTATATGCAGTAACGCACACGACGCGCAAAAATCTGTCGCGGATGTTTCACAGACTCAACGCACACGACGCACATCTTCGATCATTCTGTCGGCAGACCTAGACGCTCTTTTTAAATGTCTCAGACGCAGACTCTATCGCACAAAAAGTGTGCCTTCTGCGCTGCCCCTTAAGTGACGAACAACTGGAGAGGCCTATGTCCAGCAGTGGACTGCGATTGGCTGATGATGATGGTGTCAGCGTAAAATTGTAAATATTATTAGTTATAATCCATCTTGCGAGATTGCCTGTCTGTTTTTTTAGGCTTTTTTAACCGTCCGGGGAAGGACCTTCCACCCTATAGAACACCGCAGCCAAATGACCTCCGGGTCGTGTTTCTGTCGGTGAGTAGGGTTGCCGCAGCTCGTGGGGGGTTGCGCTGGAATGGCAGTGGCAACTAACAGGTAACTGACCAGTTACTTGCATACTGTCACAGCAACTTGGGCTTCTCTTTTACTTTCCATCAGGCGTAGGGAAGCCATTATGTCGAGCTACTATAAAATATTATATCACTAGCTGCTGCCCGCGGCTCTGCCCGCGTGAATATTCATATAAAACATAGCCTATGTGTTAACCTGATGTACAAACTATATTCCTGTTAAGTTTCATTAAAATTCGTTCCGTAATTTTTCGTGAAAGTGGAACAAACATCCATCCATCTATCCAAACAAACTTTCGCGTTTATAAATTGGTAGGAGTAGGATAGTAGGATTACTTTGGACACTTTTTTCCTCGACTGTACACAATATTTGATCCCACGTGAGTCGCGTGGTCTTCGCAGATAGTGAGATGGACAAACAGACAGACAGAAATAAGGTTTGAGGGTAGGAAGACTTTTGTTAGTAAGTATAAGGTGCATTAGTAATAAATTAGTTGAAGGCCTAAAATCTTTATGTTTGATTTTGCTTCAAATTAAATTTATTTTATCGTCTTATGACAGGCTCGGTGGCTCATTTGGTAGTGACCTCTGCCCTCTGAGCTAAGGGTCGTGGGTTCGATTCCCGCACAGTACAAACATTTGTGTGCATGAACATGTCTGTTTGTATTGGTCTGGGTGTTTTCTATGTATTCTATGTATAATATGTATTTATTTACAAAAAAAAAAGTATATAAGTAAGTTTATCAGTTGTCTAGTACCCATAGTACAAGCTTCGGCTTAGTTTGGGGGCTAGGTGGCGCTGTGTGGCCCAGCGTGGCATGTCTTGGGTTATTTATTATTTATTATTATTATTATTCTTCTATACTTATAATAAATCTGTAGAGAGGTCAATTCTGTACATGAAATATATTTTCAAAATAACTATCAGGGGGTGATCGATATTCACTGCTGGACATAGGCCTCTCCAGTTGTTCGCCACCTAGGGCCAACATCTGGAGGATATACCCATAATACGGATGATGACAAGGTATGAAAATGAAGAAAATAATTAGTCCGTCTCTTAGATAAAAAAAAAATATAAGACCCGTATTTTTTGTTTTGTCGAAATAACAAGAAAATACTTAGATATAGCGCATTAAAGTTACGGAGTGGGGGCTAACTACGTCACGTTAGAGTATATTTTGTACTCTAACGTGACGTCATGTGACATTTAAAATCAATGTATCTTCGTAAGTTTTTGAACAAGAGGCAAAATAAAAATTACGTATCCAATATTTTTCATTAATCTATCTGATGGACATTAAATTATTTTTTAGTCATCATCCCAATTGCCACGCTGGGCAGGCGGGTTGGCGATCGCAGGGCGTAACTTCTTGCTCCGGTGACGCTGCTGCCCGTCATCGGTCTGTAGTATTTAGCTACCTTCAATTGTGATGGTTATACCGCCACCAGTCGGTTGCCAGCGCCTCGTTCGTTGTTCGGCGGGATGCACCACGGGCAGGTGAGGTTGGCTTGTAGAAAAAGATGGTGGGTCGCTCCCTACATCCCAACAGACAAACACTAACGTATTGAATATTTTACACCCCATCCCGAATTATAAATGATCAATCTTGTTACAGATAGAAAGAGACAAAAAACATTGAATGCGTAATAAATGGTAATGCATACTCTTTCTCGTGAATACATTTCCGCGTTTATACGCCATATAAATTTAAAAGGGAACTATAATTTTATTCATAGACTTTTTGTACAGTTGCGATGGGTTATGTTCAATTCATGTATATCTTGGGATGTAAGGGAGCGGCCTATCATCTTTTCGCTCCAAGCCACCCTCACCTGCCCGTGGTGCATCCTGCCGAATAACAAACGAGGCGCTGACAACCGACTGGTAGCGGCATAACCACAATAGACCATTATGGCTAAAAATTGTAATTAGTCCGTCTTTTAGCTTATTCAAAAACAAAAGACACGTACCTATTTTTTAATTTGTAAAATTAGACTAAAAATATACTTAGTTATAGCCCGTTGAAATTACGCGTGACGTCACTCGGTGAGGCATTTTTACGAGAGCGAGTGACGTCAAAGACTCCCACTCCTTACTTTTGATGCCTTGAATCTTTCCTATTGTTTATTATGCTCCCGGGCAGGTTATAGTATACTTTCATCACGCTACAATCAATAGGAGCAGAGCAGTGACGGGAAGTGTTGGGAAAACGGGAGAAATTTTTAACCTGTATGTTTCAATGCGCATCACGCGAAAACTACTGCATAGAATTGAATGCGGTTTACTCCAATGTATTACTAGAGGTCTAACTTAAAATTAAGGAAGAACTAGGTACTTTATGGAAATCGGTTATTTTTGAAACCCGATAACCACGCGTGCGACGCCGCCGGCACAGCTAGCTTAATAATAATAATATGCAGCCATAATGATTGTTCTACGAAAAGTCAAATGTATGAAGTAACACATATTATAATTCGGCAAAAATATCATATTCATTGCACGAGTGAGCGTTGTACTGGATCAAGACCACCTGTGTATACATGGTGCTCAAACTTTGACTTTGAGTAGGTCGAGAGAAACACCGAGTAGTAAGCGCGGGGGCGCGAACCACTCAATAAATCCTACTAATATTATAAACGCGAAAGTTTGTTTGGATAGATGGATAGATGGATGGATGTTTGTTCCACTTTCACGCAAAAATTACTGAACGGATTTTAATGAAACTTTACAGGAATATAGTTTGTACATCGGATTAACATATAGGCTATGTTTTATACGAATATTCACGCGGGCAGAGCCGCGAGCAGCAGCTAGTAAAATATAAATATCAGACAACATCACATACATTGCTCCGATCCCAAGGTAAGTAGCTTAAGCACTTGTGTTATGGGTGTCAGAACAACGAAGGTACCACAAATAAATACTTAAATATAAACACCCAGACACGGAACAAACACAAGTGTTCATCACACGAATGTTTGTCCCGGGTGGGAATCGAACCCACGACCCTTGGGTCAGAAGGCAGGGGTCACTACCAATTGAGCCACCGAGGCAGTCAATGGGGGGTGAACGTGTGGTTTTTTTATACTAGCTCGACATAATGGCTTGCCTACGCCTGATGGAAGGCAAAAGAGAAGCCCAAGTTGCTGTGACAAGGCAACTCGTCGGTTACCTGTCAGTTGCCACCGCCATGCCGGCCCAACCCTTACCCCCCACGAGCTCCGGAAACCCTACTCACCGGCAAAAACACGACCCGGAGGTCATTTGGCTGCGGTATTCTATAGGGCTCAATTCAAGCGAAGATTCGCAATGCCCTTATTGTATAGTAGCTCGACATAATGGCTTCCCTACGCCTGATGGAAAGCGAAAGAGAAGCCCAAGTGGCTGTGACTACGGGCAAGTTCCTCCAACCCTACCTCTCTTCGCAATTCCCTACCTCAGCTACCTCTCTTTATGGTGTGTGCAGTCACACCGATGTACTAAGTCCACCCTGGGAGCATTCCATCGCTCCCCGGAGCAGGCGGTAGGGGTATTTGCCCTCCCCGGACAAGGAGTGCCGGCTTGTAATCTGCGGCTGGCCAGGGCAGAGATGCGGCCGTATGCCTCTACCGAGTCCCTGCAAATTGCTGCCCACATCGCCCTGCTGGCCCTGCACCGCCGTGCTGGCCCTGCCCTGCCCTGTCCTGCCTCCAGTATAGCATTCAAAACAAGTGAAATGAATATAGTAAAGTAATACATTTTTTTTTTATTTAGCCGTTATTGTCCCACTGCTGGGCAAAGGCCTCCCCCAAAACCTGCAGCATAATCGTGCCAGTCAGGCAAATAGTGATCCAGGTAAGTAATACATATATAGCTATAATATTTATTGGAACATTTTGCACGACTTTGCCCCTCTCTTCAGAAATCTACACTTCCTTTACCTGAAGGTTGTCTGGAAGAGATCGCTTACTAGCGATAAGACCGCCTAGATTGTACCACAGGATGTCTGTATCACCATTTCTGTACTAATTGTGTATTTTGTGCAATAAAGAATATCTATCTATCTATCTATAACGTAGGTATGGGCTATAAATAACCCAAGACATGCCACGCTGGGCCACACAGCGCCACCTAGCCCCAATCTAAGCCGAAGCTAGTACTATGGGTACTAGACAATTGATAAACTTACTTAGATACATTTTTTTGTAAATAAATACATATTATGCATAGAAAACACCCAGACCAATACAAACAGACATGTTCATGAACACAAATGTTTGTACTGTGCGGGAATCGAACCCACAACCCTTGGCTCAGAGGGCAGAGGTCACTACCAAATCTATGAAGATTTTTAGTTTGAGTATAAAAGAGAACACCCTATGAAGCTATAAACCTTCTGAGACCATAATAAAGTGAGTAGAGCTTTTTATAGCTTCTACGTGAGACTGAATTATGGGGGAAGAATTCCGCACGATTGCCCTGCCTTGTGTGTGTTTAATATTTGAAATAATAAGAAATAAGAAATGTTTATTATTTTTGGACATCACAACACGATATACAGAACACACAAATTACACTTAAGCACAAACAAAGATAAACATACAAACATTGTTCAGGCCAACGCCTGGCCAGTTGTTGATGGCAATACCGTCAAGTCGGCGCCTGTTCCAGTCGACACGGCAACGGGTCGCTCGGCTTCGGACGTCACCGGCAGCCATCATGTCATTGCGCCTTGGACCACGCAGCGGGCAACAATACCGAACCATTGTAATTTAAAGTAATTAAAAGGCATTCAAGTTCGCTTAAGCAGTGTTCATTTCTAAGTCCTCACCGAAAGGGAATACCAGGCGCGATCAATTTGGTGACCACCGCCACGATCTACAGCACCTTACGAGCCAAGATCGAGGGAGTCAAAAAGACGATTCATCCTTCAGGAACTCGCCAGCATCCAGCTGCAGCCATCATTCCGAGGGAAGTGCGTTAAATCATTCATTTCTTATCCAAAATAATCCTTTCTCCTTTAATTTGTGCGAATAAAGTGTAAGTGCAAGGGTACGTGAAGTTACCCTCACCAGAAAAATAAATTAGTCACATTCTAATTTTCATTATATATCTTTATTTTCACAAAAGGAATAGTTTTAATGGTGTTTTGCAGACAATAGATATCAGTTAATAAACATATTTATTGATCATTTCATATATTTTTGATATTGTGTGGCACAGTGTCGCACAGTGTCTAGGTTAAATTTACCCTTAAGAGAGGTAGGGCATAGCGAGTCTTCGCTCGAATTGAGCAGCCCGTCCGGGGAGGAACCTCCACCCTACAGAATACCGCAGCTAAAACCTCCGGGTTGTGATCTGCCGGTGAGTAGGGTTTCCGGAGCTCGTGGGGTGATTGCTGCATCAGCAGCTGGGGGGGAATTAGGGTAAAACCTTTTCTAGGATTAAAATATTAAATTCCTATCATTTTTAAAATATAACGCAAACACCATTCTCAAACATATTTGCCGACCATTCCAGGTGTACAACGGTTCTAGACTCAACCTAGACCTAACTGAATCTGCCGAGTTGCATCGGGCCTTCCAACAAGCAGTGTAAGGCACCCGTGCATCTTTTTATGCAACGACCGGCGGATGCGAAACCAGTTTGTTATCCACGCTCACGGGACGCACGTAACGTATTCAATTTTGCTATTCTATAAATAGAACTATCTAATTTCTAATTATCGCGAGTGCGTAAACAGTGTACAGTGATTGTGAAACGTTATTTGTGCCCACAAGATGAGTGATTTTAAGGATTTAATTAGGCAAAGAGGTCAGATTAGGGCTCGCATAACCTTATTTGAAAAATATTTGTCGCCGTTGTTGGAATGTAAAGAAACTAGTGCCGTGATAACTAACGAACTTCGTTTGCGTTGCAACAAGATGCGCGATTTATCGTGTAGTTTTGAGGACATTCAGTCGCAGATTGAGATGTTGGATGAAGATACCACTAAACAAATGCAGGAACGCGAAACTGAAAATCTATTCTTTAATTTAATAGCACAAGCTCAATCGTTGTTGGAATTCTTTGAACATCAACAAAAAGTGGAATCTTCATCGAATACAAATGCAAAAATTAGTAATGTGAAATTACCGCCATTAAAAATATCATCTTTCAATGGTAGTCCGAACAGTTGGCTTTCGTTTCGAGATACGTTTTTATCATTAATTCATAATAACGAAAGCATAGATAACATTAACAAATTTCATTATTTAAAATCGTATTTAGAAGGTCCGGCGATTTCGGTTATAAATTCGGTTACCGTTTCGTCAGATAACTACATTATAGCATGGAATTTGCTTTGCGAACGGTATAACAATAAACGTCTATTAATTAATGAGCATTTAAAGTGTTTGTTTACAATCGAACCGTTGGTTAAAGAATCTCATAGTGGTATTCGTTATATAATTGACACTTTATCGAAAAATTTGAGTGCGTTGAATTGTTTGGGTGAACCAACGGACAAGTGGGATACGCTAATTATTTACGTGATCTTAGCGAAGTTAGATAGTGTTACCATCAGGACCTGGGAGGAATTTAGGGATAGTGAAAGTTCTCCTACCTTGGAGGACTTTTACACTTTCCTACGACAACGGGCTACTGTACTGGAAACTGTAAGTGCTAGCCATGGTTCTAATGCAAGTAGTAGTAACCACGTAAAACGTCACAGTGTTCCCAACATAAAATCATTTCACAGTTCGTCAGTAGATTTGAATAATTATTCACCAAATAAACAATGCCCCATCTGTAAACAAAACCACAAGTTATATGGGTGTTCAGTATTTAGATCGATGCCAATTAACGAACGTATTTATAAACTTACCTCATTAAAACTATGCAGCAATTGTTTTCGTAGTGGCCATCAATCTTATCAATGTAGGATGAATGGTTGCAGAATTTGCTATAGGAAACATAACACACTTATACATAAACAAAATTCTATACAATCTACACCAACTCATCAGATAAATGAGAATAATAATACAACAATGAACGCCAACTTACCTGCTCCAGTCACTGAGCCCACGTCACCTGGCAACGCTCCTTCTGTATCTACTTCTGTCACAATGTCTGCTACCATTCCAGGTCAAGCACTCCTCTCTACGGCATTGGTCAAGGTGACTAACAATAATAAAACCTTTACTCTTCGAGCGTTACTAGACAGTGGTAGTCAAACTTCATTTTTTTTTTTTTTTTTTTTTTTTTTTTTTTTTTTTTTTTTTTATAGTGGCTCGACATAATGGCTTCCCTACGCCTGATGGAAAGCGAAAGAGAAGCCCAAGTCGCTGTGACAACGGGCAAGTAACTGGTCAGTTACTTGTCAGTTGCCACCGCCATGCCGGCCCAACCCTAACCCCCCACGAGCTCCGGAAACCCTACTCACCGGCAGAAACACGACCCAGAGGTCATTTGACTGCGGTATTCTATAGGGTGGAGGTCCTTCCCCGGACGGGCGGCTCAATTCGAGCGAAGATTCGCTATGCCCTACCTCTCTCAAATCATTTATCAGTGCCAGGGCTCAGAAGTTAATAGGTTCACAAATAAATAATAGTTCACATCAGTGTGTGTCGGGTCTAGGCAATACCACATTGGATATCACCGAACACTGCCAGGTACATGTACATTCATTGCATAAGTCAATCAGCTATTTGGTTAAATGTTTCGTGCTACCTAACATCACTGAGAAGTTACCGCAAGCCACAGTGTGTCCACACGATTTAGGTATTCCTAGTAATGTCAAACTCGCTGACCCTAAGTTTTATATATCATCGGACATAGATTTATTGCTAGGTGCCGACATATTTTGGAACCTTTTAGGACCGGGCAGGATAACTTTAGGACCGCAAAGGCCTATTTTACAGGAGACTCAATTAGGGTGGATAGTGGCTGGCCCAATGGCTGCAAAATATTATGCCACCAAAGATACAAAGTCGTATTGTCATTTCAACATGGTTAATTTTAGGACCTTGAAAAGGTCTCCTCAGCATAGACAAGCATCTTTCTACAACAAGAAATCTAAACAAATAATGTAAAATCATTTCCATCTAACGCACCAGGTCCGTGTGGTCCCGGACCTAAGAATAGGACCACCCCATGTCATCCCGTGGGTGTCGTAAAAGTCGACTAAGGGAATATCAGGAAACGGGCAGCAGCGTTTACCTAGGTACAAATAAACCTTACTGCGGTCACCAGCCCGCCTTGCCAAGCGTGGTGACTAAGGCAAATCGCCTCAAATGACAATTGTCATTAGGGTGTTTGAAGACACGTTCCTGGATAATAATCCAGCAGACTTATCGTCTCGAGGGTCAAACCCACAATCTTAACAATCAAACAAAATTATTATTTATACAAATATGCCTGAAACAATGGCAACAATATTATTATTTGTACGAATACGCCTGAAACAATGGCAACAAAATTATTATTCGTACAAATATGCCTGAAACAATGGCAACAAAATTATTATTTGTATAAATATGCCTGAAACAATGGCAATAAAATTATTATTTGTACAAATATGCCTGAAACAATGGCAATAAAATTATTATTTGTACAAATATGCCTGAAATAATGGCAATAAAATTATTATTTGTATAAATATGCCTGAAACAATGGCAGCAAAATTATTACTTGTACAAATATGCCTGAAACAATGGCAGCCAAATTATTATTTGTACAAATATGCCTGAAACAATGGTAAACATCTATTAAAATTTGTACACTACAATCTACCACAATAATAAACAATAAATTTACACAAGATTAGGTACACCGAGCTATTGCTTACATCTTATGATTCATTCACAACTATATAACAACCTACTTACCTACCTACATATTACAGTAAGCCTCAACGTTTGTTGAGTGATGTGTTGTGAGGCAAAGTGTTGGCTAAATTTACAGTCAACAATTGTAAACATTGTAAATTAATGAAAGTTAAATCATTTAATCAAATCATGGGAGACTTGCTTTCCAGTGGAGTAACTCCAGCATATTCCTTTTACGTCAGTGGTGTAAACTTCGCGGGACCATTCTATATTGCCGATCGCAAAGGTTGCGGTTCTCATATTAAAAAAGTTATTTATGTTTATTTATTTGCCTTTCTACTACCATGCGTTATAGCTACTTCGAATTAACTAGCGGCCTTGCTTCTGATATCTTTGTCTTGTGTTTAAGGCGATTCATTGTGCATAGTAGTAAATCCTTACAGTTACATTGTAATAACGGCACTAACTTTGTCGGCGCAAATAACATAATCACAAAATCTTATAAATCAAATCAACGACAAACAATTAACTGGTTTTCATCCGACGAAAGTACATATATTGTTCAAATTTTCTCGGCTTACTCATTTTGATTTTGGGAGACAGTAGTCAAATTAGCGAAGCACCATTAGACACGTATTTATTCATATTTAAATTTTACGAGCATTTTATTCACACAAATTGAAGCAATCCTCATGTCAGTCCTCTATCTACTCTTTCTTATTATCCTAATGACCTCGATCCCTTCACTCCTGCGCACTTCCTGATCGGCAAAACATGGACATCGCTACTAGCTGAAAAATTGTTGGACGTCAACCTGAGCCATCTACAGCCTTCTAAAGAAGATGCGACAACACTTCTGGGATCTGAGTACCTAAGCCATGAGTACCTGAAGGACTGCAGCAAAGAGGATTTCAAGAGGACAATCAGTTCATCATCAAGAAGCCAAATGCGCCTTCATTAAATGGCGTATGAGACGGATCAGGAAACCTATAACCTGGATCCGATGGAACAGCGAGAGTTACTGATGTCTACACAAGCAATGGCATTCTGCGTCGAGCAGTTTATAACCTCTGTTCTCTTCATTCATCGCTACCTCAACAAGGAATTAACTCGAAACCCCAAAGCTTTCGAGGGGGGGGAAGATGTTCAGGCCAACGCCTGGCCAGTTGTTGATGGCAATACCGTCAAGTCGGCGCCTGTTCCAGTCGACACGGCAACGGGTCGCTCGGCTTCGGACGTCACCGGCAGCCATCATGTCATTGCGCCTTGGACCACGCAGCGGGCAACAATACCGAACCATTGTAATTTAAAGTAATTAAAAGGCATTCAAGTTCGCTTAAGCAGTGTTCATTTCTAAGTCCTCACCGAAAGGGAAGACCAGGCGCGATCAAACATAATACACATAACAATCAATTATACCGGACACGGCCGTTGCGACGTCCAAAATAAAAGGGCCTCACTCAGCATTAGGCCGTGGCCCCCGTAGAAGCCACGGCGCTGGTTTTCAGTGAGTCCTGCTGAGTGAAGCCCACGGACGTTTTATCGTATTTGCGTATGCTCTTCTTTCTTAGACTGTCATCTTGATAGTTGAAACTATTCCATGGAATAAGAGAGTAGGGCATAGCGAATCTTTGCTCGAATTGAGCTGCCCGTCCGGGGAAGGACCTCCACCCTATAGAATACCGCAGCCAAATGACCTCCGGGTCGTGTTTCTGCTGGTGAGTAGGGTTTCCGGAGCTCGTGGGGGGTTAGGGTTGGGCCGGCATGGCGGTGGCAACTGACAAGTAACTGACCAGTTACTTGCCCGTTGTCACAGCGACTTAGGCTTCTCTTTAGCTTTCCATCAGGCGTAGGGAAGCCATTATGTCGAGCCACTATAAAAAAAAAGTTGGAAATCTTCCATGGTGCGTTTTGCGCGCAATTTTCTTCCTCGTGCAACTGTTCTTTTGAATCGGCTTCCGGCTGCAATTTTCCCGAATGGATACAACTTAGGGACCTTCAAAAAGCGATCCTACAGATTTCTCAAGGGCCGGCAACGCACCTGTGACTCCCCTGGTGTTGCGGTGTCTATGGGCTGAAATGTGTACCATAAGGTGGCTTTCAAGCCCGTTTTTAGCTCTGTCATAAAAAAAGACTGTTTCATTTCTCCTTATATCTCCTTCAATTATAATATTCAATCTGGTCAATTGTCTAGTTTTCTCCATATTTAGCTACGGTGCTGAGACTTGGACCATGAAAAAGGCTGACCGTATCCGCATTGACGCCTTCGAGATGTGGTGCTGGAGGAAAATGCTCCAAGTTCCCTGGACTGCTTTCCGTACGAACGTCTCCATCTTACGCGAATTAAGAATCAAGACCAGACTGTCAACTACCTGTATGCGAAGAGTGCTTACATTTTTTGGCCACATAGCTAGGAAGAGTGACCAAAACCTAGAACCGCTCATCGTTACGGGCAAGGTTGACGGCAAAAGACCAAGAGGCCGCAGTCCAATAAGATGGTCAGACCAGATCCGTTCCGCCTTGGACACACGGCTACACGTCGCACTGCATGATGCCAGAAACCGGAACAGATGGCGAGACATCATCAGAAGGAAGCTCATCCAAGGGGAACTTCACGACCCTCAGCAATGAGGATTACGACGCGAGGAGGTATATCTCCTTGGTTGTCTGGAGCCACCTGGCAACCAAGTCTCGGATTCAAGGCTAGGGTCCAGCGACTTTGCACCACCGCCGGCATTGCACAGACCCCCGTCTTCGTCGGATGGGAGTGGGCTCACCCTTCGGACCACTCCCATGACTCCCCTCTAAAGGGGGGAGCCTGTTAGGGCCTGACGTGACCCGGCCGCGTCCGTGATGTCTTGATGTACATACTCATAGGACCCTCGACACCACCTTTAAGGCGCATGACGAAGGGGCCGGGGTTTTTAGTGGGTATTTCCTGCCTCGCTTCCATCTTCGAGGCGGGATGAGTCCCACATACCCCGCTGCTACCCCAAGCAGCGGGAATGCATAAATGCATTTTCCAGCGTGGCGATTATGGGTATCCTCCAGATATTTGCCACAAGTGGCGAACAACTGGAGAAGCCTATGTCCAGCAGTGGACTGCAATAGGCTGATGATGATGAATTGTAACTAACGTTAGATTATAATCTATCTCGCGAGATTGTAAACTGTCAAAGGATTGTAAACTGTAACATAATGGTTACAGTTTAACAATTATTATTCGGTAGATTGTATATGTCATCGGAAAATAGCAAGAATCGTAAGTTGATCAATTTCCTAGGTAGTTGATTAACTTCCGGAAAATAATAAACGGCAGTTGAAATGTATTATTTAACGTAGTTACGTATTTTAGTAAATTGATCATTTTACGGGGTCTTGCCGTAAAATCATCCGACGAAGGTGAGGTGAACGTTGATTGGTTCAATGTCTCACGTGGCGTTATCCCGGCAACCAATCAGGGAACAGTGTATTAAATTACGGGTAATAGTGCACCGTTAAATAGTACATTGAGCAACGATTGGCCCATTTGAAGACGATTTTACTTGTGTCAAAATCGTAAATTATTAAATGACTGTCAGGCTACCGTAAATTGATCAACTAACTGAAATCCATTGCGTTAAATAATACATTTCAACTACCGTCTGTTATATTCCAAAAGTTAATCAACTACCTAAGAAATTGATTAACTTACGATTCTTGTTATTTTCCGGTGACATAAACATATTGAAATCGGTTTCTTATTTTTGTGAGAAAATCTCCTTTTTTAAACCTATTTTAACTGGTTTTCGATATCAGTAGGTACGCAAACTACCAAATCTCTTTGTGAAGGGCGCCTACTTCCCCTGTGGCTATAAATCTGTCTGCCGAACGAAACTACACAGCTCGCCACTTATGAACACCCCTCCGCCGGACTGAATGCTAATCACTGATCCATGGATAAAGAACCATCTACCTATATAAATGAATAAAACCCAAGACATGCCACGCTGGGCCACACATCGCCATCTAGCCCCAAACTAAGCCGAAGCTTGTACTATGGGTACTAGACAACTGATAAACTTACTTAGAAGCTTTTTTTTTGTAAATAAATACATACCTATTGAATATTGAAATTACGCGTGACGGCATTATTACGGGAGCGAGTGACGTCAAAGACTCCCACTCCTAACTTTTTATGCCTTGTATCTTTGCTATTGTTTATCCGGTTGTTTCCCAGCGTTGCCCAGCGGGCGAGCGTGCCTTGTATCTTTGCTATTGTTGCTTTGAATCAAAAAAGGAAAAATACGTGTCCAATACATTTTTATGATCTAAAATACGCACTAAATATAGGTAATGTAATTATTTTGACCCCTAAACATCCCTATTGTGTTCATGAACATGTCGTTTGTATTGGTCTGGGTGTTTTTATGTATAGTATGTATTTATTTACAAAAACAAGTATTTATAAAAGTTTATCAGTTGTCTAGGACCCTGGGGCTAGATCGCGATGCGTGGCCCAGCGTGGCATGTCTTGGGTTATTTATTTATTTTATTTTAGGATAGTTCTGCATTAGGTACCACCCTTGAGTGAAATGTGAAAGGCATAACACTACACCCTTCTTAACCCTTTACCGCAGATAGCTTCAAGGCTTTCCGGATAAAAAGCTGACCGGTGATTGATTTACGGGTATCCGGATAGTAGCTGTTTCCGGACAGGGAACCCTCCTTGCAAATGTGCCGGGAATAAGTGGTTTCTGTTTAAATGTATACTTAAAGGATGTAAGGGAGCGGCCCATCATCTTTTCGGTCCGAGCCAACCTCACCTGCCCGTGGTGCATCCTGCGGAATAACAAACGATGCCGGATAACCGACTGGTGGCGGTATAACCGTCACAATTGACGGCTCAGCTAAATACTACAGGCCGATGACGGGCAGCAGCGTCACCGGAGCGGGGAGCTACGCCCAAGATACCCAACTAGCTGCCTAGCGCGGCGATTATTAAAACCTCCAGGAGTTTGCCCCGGAGAAGCTTATGTCTAGCAGTAGACTGCGATAGGCTGATGATGATGATGATTTATGTACTCGTATATGTACTTGTAAACAAAAGACAAGCTGAACATCTGTGTGGGCGTATTAAACATGTTCTATTCTTACTACTTGACTATTTTTTTTAGCTTGCTATCGATCATCATCATCATCAGCCGTATGCATTCCCCTCTAAAAGCTTCTTCTTGACAGCACACGCATTTTTATGGTCACCACTCGGGGCACGAAGGCGAGAGGACGAGAGGCTCAGAGGGCATACGATGCATTCTTCCCTGGACTCCGCCAGCACCTTCAACTCCCTGTAGGTCATGACATCAACTTTTCCTTCAATTGTGTGATATATGCCTGTCTTCGCCTTCCTCTTCCTCTCCTGCCCGTCATCGGCCTGTGGTATTTAGCTACGCCTTCAATTGTAATTGTTATACCGCCACCAGTCGGTTGCCAGCGCCTCGTTTGTTATTCGGCAGGATGCACCACGGGCAGGTGAGGTTGGCTTGGAGCGAAAAGACGATAGGCGTCTCTCATAGATCCATAGACACACTAAATCTACTCTCAGCATGACCTAAAGGTTTACTGGTAAAGAATGCTCCCAGCATTAAGTTCGCTTTTTGTACCCTTTTGTGCAATAAAGATTAATTAAAGAAATAAAATAAACAACGTGCGTTTTTGCGCAATTGTTACGGGTAGGTATTCTGTTGTAAAGCTATTCTACCTCAAAAGTGATTGCTCAAATCCCCATCACCTAACATGACTCCTGATCAACTGAATCCCCCCAAAAACATTTTCATGTAAAATGTAGCCAAACCAGGGCGAGACCACATTCCGTGCACTGTCAAAAAGTTATCAGATGTCATGAAGGGGCCCCTCTACACGCCCCCAATTATCTCAATCACAAACTAACATCTTTGCCAAAATATGTGGATGGCCGTTTCGCATAATAATGAGGGTATTTTTTTTTTCGTTTCCACAATAGTTCTTACGAAAGCTCAACGGCCAAGCCACATATTTGGCAAAGGATGTTTAAGTTTGTGATTGTAGAATAATTGGGGGGGCGTGTAGAGTTGTAGTCAGCTTGGCCCCTTCAATGACATCTGATAACTTTTTGACAGTACACGAAAAAAAAACCTAATGTGGGTCTCGCCCCTCGTCTTGGCTACATTTACATGAAAATGTTTTGGGGGATTATACATTCAATATAATTATTTTACTAACCTTTTCATTGGTCTTAGCAGGGGGTTTCATAATATAGGGAAACCAGGACGGGTCCAAATATTGATGGCATCATTGCTGGTGCGAAAGATCACTTTCACTTGACTTTGACCTTTGGCAAGCGCACTCGGACACTTGCCACATCGCACTTTGACTTTCACTTTGGCCAGCAGCAGTGGTGGCAGACTTTGACAGGTTGGCTATGACAGGCAAGTTGACACTCCACTTCTTCTTGATTGTATTTGAAGAGTTTTTCATTTCAGTACTGTTGTCTGTATGTACTCTCTGCGCGTATTGTCCGTTGTAACTTTTTTGTTGTCCATCTGTTGTTTCGATTTGTTGTTGTAGAACTTGTTTTGTTGTTTTGCTTTGCTTTTTTCGGTGTAGTTTAGGTTTTAATTCTTCGGGTATTTCTAGCAGTGGGTTTTTCCTTTTTAAATCTTTAGCGTTTTCAAGTAATAAGTCTTTTTTGACAATTCCGGTCGAAATTCGGTGATGGGTGCACTAGTAGGGTTTTTCGGGTTTTTCGTTGTGGGTCGGAAAGGGTTTTGGGAGGCCCCTGAGAGGGCCCCGGGCGGGCTTTTAGTATCCAATTTGGCTGATTTTCAAAAAACGCTCAATAAAATTATGTTTGTTTTTTCGAAAAAGAATGTCCTTTTTATTTACTTTTATTTTTTACTAAATAAACTTTCCGGGTTTTGTTATTTTATGTATTTTTTTTAATAAAATGAAATATATTGTTGAAAGTCTTTATTTACATGTCTCTCATTATAGTCTTTTTACCTTTTTTTAACCTATTTTATTTTTCTCACTAAATTAAACAGTCTTTACAATTTCCGTGGTCAAATCCGTTTCCTTAAAAAAATTACAAACACATAAAATTCTCACAGAAAAGTCACAAAAATCCAAATTAATTCACTAAACCGCACCCAATTTTAAAAAATTTTTACGTCTAAATTATTTTTTTTCAAAACACTTCGTCCGATGCTCCAGTAAAATGTCAGAGTTGACCTTCAAAACACTAGTCAAAACACAAAGTTCGAAGACCCCCAAGTTTATCACTTGGCGTTTGTTTACAAACAACGTAAACAATTCATCAAAACTGTCAAAAATTGCACTCAAATGTCATTTTCTTGCACGTCACTTCACAAACAACGGCCATTTTGAAAATAAACTGTCAATTATCGCGGGAAACTTATAAAAAATAAGTTTAAATGTTGCTTTCGCGCAAAACAGGGAGACATACGTCCTCTCTTCGGAGGTAACGAGTATAAACTGAGTGCGGAGTGCTAGGGGGCGTGGCGTGGGCGTGGCTTTAGGACACGCCCAGCGGGTTAGATTTTAAATAATTTCTATGTCTAGACTTTCAAAGATGGCGTAGGTACAGGTGTTAATGTCAATTGTACATTTGCCTAGTCTGATATGTAGCTACCGATTCGTTAAGTATAACATTGAAGAAAGAAAGGAAAATGTTTAGATTCATCATCCTCTTAGCGTTATGCCGGTTTGTGCCTCTAGGCCCAGGGTCCGCTTTGACCATGATCCTAGATTTAGCGAGTCTGGTTATTACATTGAAGCGACTGCCATCTGACCTTCGTAACCCTCAGAAAGGGGAACCAGACAAATTTGGATCATGGTTACACATTCAGAATTAAACTGGATGTGCAGGTTTCCTCACGATGTTTTCCTTCATCGCTAAGCTAGTGGTATAATTCGCACATAGATTTTTTTGCAAATCCAGAGTTGCGTGTCCCGCGCGGATACGACCCGACGACCTCACGTGTGTGAAGCGACGATCTTACCACTAGGCTTACACGGCTCTACACAAAAATGTTTAGAGTATCACTATAAAAAAAAATTAAGGACTACATCAAAAGCATAGTAAAAATGTGACTAAGTAGTCCGGCCGCCCAATGAATATGTCTGTGACATGTCAATTCGTATATTTGATAATTGATCAACTATCAATACATTTTTCCTAAAATTAATACGCTTATTATATCGGGTTTAAAAAATCACTGACTTTTATAAAAAGTTTTAAGTTAAACCTCTAGCAATACATTGGTGAAAACCGCATTCAATTCCATGCAGTACCTAGTTTTCGCGTGATGCGCGATCAAACATACCTACAGATAAAATTTTCTCCAGTTTTCCCAACACTTCCCTCCACTGCTCTGCTTCTATTGATTGTAGCGTGATGAAAGGTATACTACAACCTGCCTAGGAGTATGAAGAATAATTGTACCAAGTTTCGTTATAATCCGTCGAGAAGTTTTTGTTTCTATAACGAACATACAGCCAGACAGATAGACAAAAATTATACTGATTGCATTTTTGCCAGCAGTATCGATCACTAATTAAATAAATAAATAAATAACCCAAGACATGCCACGCTGGGCCACACAGCGCCACCTAGCCCCAAACTAAGCCGAAGCTTGTACTATGGGTACTAGACAACTGATAAACTTACTTATATACCTATACTTACTTTTTTTTGTAAATAAATACATATTATACATAGAAAACACCCAGACCAATACAAACAGATATGTTCATGAACACAAATGTTTGTACTGTGCGGGAATCGAACCCACGACCCTTGGCCCAGAGGGCAGAGGTCACTACCAAATGAGCCACCGAGCCTGTCTTTGATTTTATCCCGCCCTCTCCTTTGTTTATAGAACTTCTGTAAGGGATGTAACGGAGCGCACGACTAAACTGCGGAATGCTTTGTCGCCAGCGGTGTTTCCGGACCGATTCGACCTTCAAATCTTCAAGAAATGAGCGTGATGATTTATTTAAAGAATTCTTCGTAGCATGTCCCTACGCAGCTGCTGATCCTCGAGATGTTCAGTGACATCAGCCTAACTCGTCTTTGTAACCTTTCGAATGCATCCCTTAAGGATGAAATGTACCCTTTTTTGTCTATTTAAGACCCTCCCTCCCGGAAAATTAGTAAAACAATCGAACTCGTCACAATTGTTCCCTTTCCGGGAAAAAACGATCGGAATGTTAATGAGCGTTTTGTATTTTGTATTCCAGGGACAATCAATTAGGAGGAGGGGGAATGGAGGACCAAAAGGACCTAAAAGAGGTAGGTAGTGAAAACACAAAAATTGATAATCTGAAAGTATTTATTAACAGAATCCAATTACAAAACACTCATTCAACTAGAGAGAGAAAAAGTAATAATTCAGCGGGAACTCGATGACAGCTGCCAGTGTCACCGTTACGTCTAACTTCAACTGTCAACGTTAGTGCGGTGACTCTTGAGCGTGGCGAATAGTGCTGTGCCGCAGCTGTTGATTATTCTCCTCTAACAGTAGAAAGATAGACAGATTTTTTTTTATAGTAGCTCGACATAATGGCTTCCCTTCGCCTGATGGAAAGCGAAAGAGAAGCCCTAGTCGCTGTGACAACTGGCAAGTAACTGGTTAGTTACCTGTCAGTTGCCACTGCCATGCCGGCCCAACCCTAACCCCCCATGAGCTCCGGAAACCCTACTCACCGGCAGAAACACGATTACACGACCCGGAGGTCATTTGGCTGCGGGCACTGCCGTGCCCCCAGATATACGCATTCAAACCTTTTAAATGTTAAGAGAAGTATATAGGGCATAGCGTATATCCGCTTGAATTGAGCCGCCGGTCCGAGGAAGGACCTCCACCCTACAGAATACCGCAGCCAAATGATCTCCGGGTCGTGTTTCTGCCGATGAGTAGATTTCCGGAGCTCGTGAGGGGGTTTGGGTTAGACATGGCGGTGGCAACTGTTAGGTAACCGACGTGTTACTTGCCCTGTCACAGCGACTTGGGCTTCTCTTTCGCTTTCCATCAGATGTAGGGAAGGCATTATGCAGAAGCGTAGCGTGTCTTGGCGGGGCCCCATATAAAAAATTGTTTGGGGGCCCTTAGGAAGGGAAAAAATTTGTCACAAAATTTGGGAAGTTTTTGCTTATATGCAATGGGGGCCTCCATGGTCTGGGGGCCCCGTATAATTGATACGGCAGATACGGCGGTAGCTACGCCCCTGGCATTATGTCGAGCTACTATTATGCGAGAGGCGGCAGACGAGCAAACGTGATGCCTGTTAGTAAGCAGTCGACACCGCCCATAGACACTTACAACTCTAACCGAGTTTAGGGTCGCTGCCGGCCTTTTAAATATGAATACGCTCGTTTCTTGAAAGTTCCCAAGTCGTAGCTGTTCGGAAAGCCTGTCGCAGGAAGTTGGTTCCCGAGGCGCGAGGCAAGAAGTTACCCATAAAGCGTACAGTCGAGGATCGCCAACCATCGAGATGATACTTTTAAAAAAAATCATCATTATCACCCTCTTGTAGACCACTGCTGGACATAGGCATCTCCAATAGGCTATTATGGCTAAAAATTGTAATTTGTCCGTCTTTTAGCTTATTCAAAAATAAAAGACACGTATTTTTTTATTTGTAAATTAGACTAAAAGATACTACCAAGCCCGTTGAAATTACTCGTGACGTCACTCGGTGAGGCATTTTTACGGGAACGAGTGACGCCAAAGACTCCCACTCCTAACTTATGATGCCTTGTATCTTTGCTATTGTTTATTTTAATGAAAAAAGGAAAAATACATGTCTTTTATTTTTGAATAAGCTAAAAGATGGACTAATTACAATTTTTAACCATAATAGCCTATTGTTCGCTACCTTGCTCAATCCTGGGCTTCTCTCATCCAGCACTTGCCAACCGTCCTGCGCAAATCGTCGCTCTACCTGGCCTGAGGGCGTCCTACATTACGTTTGCCGGGACTCGACTCTAAAACGACTGTATTGACGTTTAATTAACTACTGACCCTTCCCTTTACGATTATAGGGATGGGATGGATCAAGCTCTTTTGATATCGACTTTGCAGACTATTAATAAAGACTAACTGTGTTGGCGGCGTTGCACGCGTGGATATCAGGTTTTAAAAATAACGGACTTCTATAAAATGATACCTAAATTTTAAGTTTGACTTCTAGCAATACATTAGTGAAAACCACATTTAATTCCATGCAGTTTTAGCGTGATGCGCGATCAAACATACAGATCAAAATTTCTCCCGTTTTCCCAACACTTCCCATCACTGCTCAGCTCCTATTGATTGTAGCGTAATGAAAAGTATACTATAACCTGCCTAGGAGTATGACGAATAATTGTACCAAGTTTCGTTAAAATCCGTGTAGTAGTTTTTTTCTATAACGAACATACAGACAGACAAAAATTTTACTGATTGCTGATTTTTGGCATCAGTATCGATCACTAATCACCCCCTGATAGTTATTTTGAAAATATCTTTCATGTACAGAATTGACTTCTCTACAGATTTATTATACTTAGATGTTTGTTTAATGTTACAAAGCATAAGGTTACTATGTTTGCTGATGACGTAACGGTAATAGTAACTTCTGAAAAAAATATTGTCTTAGAAGAACACAAACTGGAAATTGGACGTAGTTATGCTACAACGTTCCAATCCACAAGGTGGCCAAAATCGAGTTTTCATGCTCAAGCTACGTATTTAGGACCGTTCTATCTACTGGTGAAGACACTGACACTCTAACCATAGTAATTACCGAAATAATTAAGCCGTCCAAACGATAAAACGTTCCAAAAGACCTTATCGTATTCTTAAAAAGTGTCAATTCATTTGGATCGTATTTTTTAATTCGTTTTGGAAAAACAAAATGATCCAGGGAACTTGAAACGTTTAATAAAAATATATATTATGAAAATATCTATTTCTATAAAACGTTCCAAGTACTTTCTGATGTTGAAAAGAAATTATAATGATAAAAATAAACGATCCAAAACGTATTATACTAGTAGGATCATACATTTATCTAATCATGAAACGATCGATCACTTAACAATAACATTATTAATGTTCAAAAAGTGTTGTGTTGTCAATGTTATATTATGCTCATAGTGCTCTCAGGAAAAATTTACACTATCTTTGATTCAGTATTAGCTGAAATATAGCTATAAGTTTATATTTTGCTATTTATAAATAAATAAATATTAACTAAACCCATTTTTGACTACAATACTTAAAAATATACAATGTCTTCTGATGTCTGGAACGTTATCACTAAAATAATATGATCCAAAGAAGAAACTCTTCGCTATATACGGTCAAAAGGAAGGATTTGGTACTGAGGCGCCCCGGCCTAC
Organism: Conogethes punctiferalis; assembly: GCA_031163375.1. Classification (NCBI taxonomy): domain Eukaryota; kingdom Metazoa; phylum Arthropoda; class Insecta; order Lepidoptera; family Crambidae; genus Conogethes; species Conogethes punctiferalis. The sequence goes on along the minus strand of CM062106.1, from coordinate 7,815,384 downwards.
AGATGAGAAAAATATTTCATATGAGTCCCTGACTCTTGTTCGGCTTAAAACTGAGCAGATTCTCGCTCCCCCATGATAGGACCGAGTCCAGAGAGGCCTCAATTTCACCCACAAGGTTATTCCGGCTTTCTGTGATATTATCCCGAGAGGCTTGTACATTACCCATGTATAAAGCGCCCCTGTGCTATCACCTGCATAATAATGTATGCTGCGAATATGCAACATGTCATTTATATGCAGAAGAAATAAGGTAGAGGACAGTACACAGCCTTGTGGCACACCAGCATTCACGGGCTTTGCCTCAGAGCAAGAACCGTCGACAACGACACTGATGCTCCGCTCCGCAAGAAAACTGGCAAGCCAACCACACAACCTCTCAGGAAGCCCATATGAAGAAAGTTTCGCTAAAAGCTCATTGTGCCAAACACGATCAAACGCCTTTGCTATATCCAAACTAACAGCCAAAGCCTAACCCTTGCTCTCAACCGCCTCCGCCCAGCGGTGTATGAGGTATACGAGTAGGTCACCAGCCGATTGACCCTGACGAAAACCGTATTGGCGATCAGAGATCAGCTGGTGTTCTTCCAAGTATCCAAGGAGTTGGCGATTTATTATTGTCTCCATTAATTTAGAGAGCAATGAGGTAATGGCAATTGGTCTGTTGTGGGAAGAGTCCGATTGGTCTCCCTTTTTGGGAATCGGATGGACAAGCGCAGACTTCCAGGATTTAGGGACAATACCATTAGAATAGGAAAGCCGAAAAAGACTCGTGAGAACTGGTGCTAACTCAGGGGCACAGATTTTTAGTACTATTGGTGGGATGCCGTCAAGCCCACTCAACTTATTGATGCCAAGGGAGAAAAGCAGTCTACGAACATTGTCCTGCAGAAAACGAATGTTGATGGATGGTAGGGGGTAATTCTCCCCTGTTATCAAGAATTCAGTTAGATGCAAACAGAAAGCCCTCTTGGGCTTTCTGTTTGCATCTAACAGCAGACCTCTTGGTCTGCTTTCTCCTTTGCGGTATGGGCAAGCGTGGAATTGGATTGTCATCACCAATTCTCCGGATATAGCTGGAATTTGCAGCAGCTATCATTCTTTTGTAAGACCTGGTGGCAATATTGTAGGTCTTAAAATGACTGTAAAAGGAGAGGTTTCGATTATTAATAGATCTAATCTTATACAGCTGTTGCCTAAAGGAAAACCTATTGCTCCAGCTACATTGGCTAATTTACGATCTTTTTATAAATCCATTCACATTTAAATAATAAATAATGTTGTTTTACTGTCTAATATTTATTTTAGATAAAATATATATAAATTACTTAAATATAGTAATTTTCACATTTTGGAACGTTTTCACAAATTAATTTAAAAGCCACCTTCATATAAAATGCCTTTTTGTAAAAACGTTCCAAGTACAATTTTTTAAAATTTGTATGAGTAATATTATTTTTTTGCAATGAAAGGTATATGAAAAAATAATATTTAATTATTTAGTATAGATGATACACACTACTCGGTTCTACGCGCTACCATAAAAAAGCGTACCACAAAAACACAAAAACGCAATTTTCTCAGTTCGATCTGCGTGTGGATTGGAACGTTGTAGCATAACTACGTCCAATTGTAAATACTATAAAACAGTTAATTGAATGGCTTAATGATAATAATCTTCAAATTAATTTAAATAAGACTCATATACTTAATTTTAATAATTTTATGTATAAGAAAATTGACATCAAATACAATGACCAGGTATTGACTAATGATTGTAATGTATCTAATATTTTTAGGAGTCACGCTAGAACCGAAATTAAATTGGAAGAGGCAAATGGAACTTGTATGCAATAAAATAAACGGATTCGCATTTGCTTTGTACAAATTAAGCAAGGTAGCTAATAGAACAGCTGCTGTTACTGCCTATTATGCTTATGTTGAATCAGTGCTCAGATATGGACTTCTGATCTGGGGAAACGGTACGGACATTAATAAAGTATTTTTAGCTCAAAAGAGATGTATACGTGCAATATGTGACATTTCTTCAGACGTCTCCTGTAGACCATATTTTAAAAAGTTGAATATCTTGCCAGTGACGTGCCTTTATATACTGGAGATAAGTATTTTTGTAAAACAAAATTATCAAAAGTATACGAAGGCGAGTGATGTGTTCGACAGAAGCATTAGAAACCCTAACAAACTGTTAAATAACACACTTCCGAAAACGAAGCGGTTCCAGATGAACGCACCCTCTATGTCCATAACTATATTTAATAAGTTACCTGACATTATAAAGCAATTACCATTGACAAAATTCAAAGTAGCATTACGTAAATGGCTGGGGGAACACGGTTTCTATTCTATTGACGAATTTATGAAAATTAAGATTTAATTTGCTAATTTATTAATTAATGTTTGACATAATATGTGTACCTATAGAATAAAATAGTTACCTACTTAATGTTGAAATTATTGTTTAACTCTTTATATTTTCTGTTTGCATGCTATAATAATATAGTTAAATAGGCATAAGGAATTAATTTAGAAAACATCTGATGTACATTACCCTATTTAGAGCAAATAAAGAATTTTGAATTTTGAATTTTGTATTTTGTCCAATAAAAAATATCTATTTAACTAGCCGTGCTCGCGACTTCGTCCGCGTGGAATAGTTATTATTTCCCCGTTTTTTTTTACATTTTCCATTATTTCTTCGCTCCTAATACTTAGTTGCAGCGTGATGTTATATAGCCTAAAGCCTTCCTCGATAAATGGTCTATTCAACACAAAAAAAAATTCAATTCGGATCAGTAGTTCCTGAAATTAGCGCGTTCAAATAAACAAACAAACTCTTCAGCTTTATAATATTAGTTAAGATAGGACAATTTCTTGAAATGGTTTCGACTTATCTACAAGTAACTTGGCCCACCCTAGCCATTATCTGTGTTAAACCATTTTGTTTCACGGCTCGGTAACTTAAGTTAACCAGTACCCTAAGTCCGAACTAAGTTATACGAGTATGAGGGCCCCTTTCATGTAAAGGTACAGTCAGCACCAAATATACGAAAAGGTATGTAATACTTATTAAGAAACTTTATCTTAATCTGAAAGTATTTATTTACGCAATCCAATTACAAACACTCATTCTTTTTTTTTGTCTATGGACTCTATCACGCGTTTATGTTGACGCGGATAATATGTACCTCATTCAACAAGAGCTATAGAATAATAATCGGCGGGAACTCGATGACAGCTGTCAGTGTCACCGTTACGTCAAACTTCAACTGTCAACGTTAGTGAGGTGACTCTTGAGCGTGGCGAATAGTGCTGTGCCGCAGCGGTTGATTATTCTCCTCTAACAGTAAGCACTTAGGAAAGTTTCTCAAATAACCCAAGACACGCCACGCTGGGCCACACTTCGCCATCTAGCCCCAAACTAAGCCGAAGCCTGGGGGGCCCTACAACAAAAAACGAAAACGATCGTGCGTTGAACGGATCGCGTATTTATGCCCCATAAATCCCTCTCATTTGTCCCTCCCGTGTTCGAATATACGAACTAAAATTCGTCAACGTCGATTTTTAACAATTTAATTGATATATTATAACACGGGAGGGACAAATGAGAGGGATTTATGGGGCAAAAATACGCGATCCGTTCAACGAACGATCGTTTTCGTTGTTTTGTAGTAGGGCCCCTGTACCTAATATGTGTACTAGACAACTGATAAACTTACTTAGATACTGCCTATTTAAATTAAAAATAATACAATCATGTACAATATGTACATACACTAGCTGTGCCAGCGGCGTCGCACGCGTGGTTATCGGGTTTCAAAAATAACGGACTTCTATAATATGCTACCTATATTTTAAGTAAGACCTCTAGGAATACATTGAATTGAAAGAAAAACCGCGTTTAATTCTATGCAGTAGTTTTCGCGTGACTTTGGGTGACAGGCGAGCAAGCGGCCCATCTGATGTTAAACGGTTACCGCCGCTCATAGACTCTGCAATGCCAGGGGCACAGCTTAGCCGCTGCCTACCGTGAGGAAAGAGTTCTCTTTAGACCACGTTTGAAGAAGGACAAGTCGTAGCGCGTAGGTGATGCGCGATCAAACATAGAGATAAAAATTTCTCCCGTTTTCCCGTCACTATTCTGCTCCTATTGATCGTAACGTGATGAAAAGTATACTATAACCTGCTCAGGAGTATGAAGAATAATCTTACCAAGTTTCGTTAAAATCCGTCCAGTAGTTTTTTTTTCTATAACGAACATACAGACAGACAGACAAAAATTTACAAATATAAACACCCACACGAAAGTTTGTCACGAGTGGGAATCAAACCCACGACTCTTGGTTCAGAAGGCTGGCTATATTAGGTCAAATTGCGCTAAGTACCAACTTAAAACCTCGAATGAAATGTCTTCTGTTCTCCTACTACCGCAAACGAAAGGTTTTATTTAATAAGTAGGTTTTATATATGGAACCCTAAAAATATACAAAACCACGGGCAATAGCTAACTTAAACCCAAAAGGTCGTCAGTCAAAAACAGACTCGGGCCACCCTTCTGCTCGCCCTTGTCGCTAGGGTGACCATAAATGAAAATGAAAAAATATTTATTCAGTATCTTTACGTTTACAATATTGATCAATGGCTGGGATCTCCATTTAAGTATAATACTTGTGTTTGGAGACCCCGCTCTTTCTTACAAGAGGTAATTTAAAGATACATAACAAAATTATTGTATTCATTATTACATGATAAAATTGGTTCATCATCAGCATCAGCCTATTGCAGTCCACTGCTGGACATAGGCCTCTCCAGTTGTTCGCCACTTAGGGCAAACATCTGGAGGATATACCCATAATCGCCTCGCTGGGCAGGCGGGTTGGCGATCGCAGGGCGTAGCTTCTCGCTCCGGTGACGCTGCTGCCCGTCATCGACCTGTGATATTTAGCTACGCCTTCTATAGTGATGGTTATACCGGCCACCAGTCGGTTTGCCAGAGCCTCGTTTGTTGTTCGGCAGGATGCACCACGGGCAGGTGAAAAGGTGATAGTTCGCTCCCTTACATAAGAGAGTAGAGGAGGCGACGTCGCGGGATATGGAAATTCCGCACTACTGTGGCACCCCCAACGCTGCTCGCTTAAACTGCAGGTGCAACTTGTAACACCCAGACCGATAGGTATTTTACAAAGTACACACACACAATTGCACAAAGTAACACAATAACTAAAAATAATAAAAGAAACACAATAATAAAAAGAATAATAAACTCTAGCTACTATGTGCGATGTGGCCAAAATGGTGTCCTATAGGCTATAATGTCATGGCAAATATTTATTTGCCATAACGCTGGTTAATATAGGCATATTCGATAAGCCAGGTGTTTTTATGAGATCTATTCGTACCACTTTAATAAATAAATAGGTACCATAGTTAAGCCCAAAGGTATTGCTGTTGTATCAGCGGCAATAGTTGCCTCTGTGGCAGTGGCATTAGTGAGAATCTCTCGATCCCAAGACGTGTAGTCGTAGGGCTAATGCCGCAGCCACAGCGGCAACACATTTCAACCATTTATGCATGCCGTGGCAGCCTCTAATTAAGGCGTCACTTTAGCACTAATACAGAACTATTGTTAACTAGCTGCTGCCTGCGGCTCTGCCCGCGTGAATATTCGTATAAAACATAGCCTATGTGTTAATCTGATGTACAAACTATATTCCTGTAAAGTTTCATTAAAATCCGTTCAGTAGTTTTTGCGTGAAAGTGGAACAAACATCCATCCACTTATCCAAACAAACTTTCGCGTTTATAATATTAGTAGGATACCATCTATGTTACTATATAAGTGATTGTTTTGTTGGCTGTCCTTAAATAAATAAATACAAACAGACATGTTCATGAACACAAATGTTTGTACTGTGCGTAAATCGAAACCACGACCCTGGGCTCAGAAAGCAGAGGCCACTACTAAATAAGCCATCGAGCCAGTATTGTAGTTAATTTAGTAGTAGTAGGTATATTGTCAAATTTTAATAAAAGGCGATGTTATGTTAAAAGAAAAACAATAAAATTCCAATCCCATCATGGCCACCCTACTCTCCGCCCTTATAAATTGTAAATCAAAGATCGACATCATAACTCGGCCTCCATTGTCCAACTCACACGTAATGTCCGGGACAGCTGAATTACCCCGTGGGGGTGATACGGGGGTGAAAACGGGGTGAATGTGGGGTGAAATAGGTAAGTAGCGATAATAAATACTTATGTTATCTAAAAACTGCGCTATATAGCTAATTAATTAAATAAATAATATTAAAAAAATGCCGTGATGCATCACACATCGCCATCTAGCCCGAAACTAAGCCGAAGCTTGTACTATGGGTACTAAACTAATGTACCTACTCATAAACTTACTTAGATTTTTTTTTTGTAAATAAATACATATTATACATAGTAAACACCCAGACCAATACAATCAGACATGTTCATGAACACAAATGTTTGTAGGTACTGTGCGGGGATGGAACTCACGACCCTTGGCTCAGAAAGCAGATCACACAGCAACACAAATGAGCCACCGAGCCAGTCATTGCTACCACCGAGCCAGTCATTGCTAAGGCTTCATCGCCATCTCTTGTTGAACGGTGGAACTAGCTATCAAAGACTGAACCTAGCTAACGATATGTTGTTAAAATTTGGTGATAGATGTCTATGTCACC
>CM062106.1:7691010-7808556 GCA_031163375.1 Conogethes punctiferalis | reverse complement strand
CACCGCCATACCAGCCCAACCCTAACCCCCACGGAAACCCTACTCACCGGCAGAAAACACGACCCGGATGTCATTTGACTGCGGTATTCTATATGGGCTTTAAATACTGCTCTTTAGACATAGTTTACATCGGTATGATAAATCTGGGGGCACGGCAGTGCCCCCGCCAAGTCGAGCAAAAAAGCGGCACGGCCTACCATCCTTTTTATATTAGCAGACAGCTTGCGCCAGCGATCTTGTTGGTGGACTTAAACATCTGTGGTCTGTAGACCCATAGTCACCACACTGGGCAGGAGGGTTGGCAACACCTTTTTTTATAAGATTTTTCGATAATTTTGTTCTTTTCTTGATAATGTCTTGTAATGGATGTTTACATAACATAATAACTATATTTTCTGAACAAGAATCGTGGGTTGATTCCCAATCGGACAAATTTTCGTGTGATGAACATTTGTGTTCGTTCCGTGTCTGGGTGTTTATATTCCTATTTAAGTATATATTTGTGGTACCTTCATTGTTCTGATACCCATAACACAAGTGCTTAAGCTACTTACTTTGGTATCGGGGTAATGTATGTGATGTTGTGGTGATTTTTTTGCTTCATAATTATGTAATAAATAAATAATAATTAATTTGTTGTTTCAGGTATATTTTTCCCGTCAATTAATACAAGTAAGAATACGAGTATAATATTAGATTATAATCTAATAACTAAATTAAAATTATCCAATCCACAAGTTGGAAAGTTACTCAACGAGCTATGAAAAGGACTATTCTTGGCGTTTTTTGCGGTATCGGTACCGAAATTAGGGTGATCCGCAGAGAACCAAAGTCACCGACATAGCTCACCGATTAGTAAGCTGAAGTGGCAGTGGGCTGGCCACATCAGCCGCAGAACCGATAACCGCTGGGGTAAACGAGTTCTGGAGTGGAGACCGCGTCTCGGCAAATGTAGTGTAGGACGCCCTCAGGCCAGGTGGAGTGACGATTTGCGCAGGACGGCTGGCAAGTGCTGGATGCGAGAAGCCAAGATGATCAAAGTGGCGTACTGATGGAGAGGCCTATGTCAAGCAGTGGACTGCGATACATAGTAAACACCCAGACCAAATACAAACAGACATGTTCATGCACACAAATGTTTGTACTTTGCGGGAATCGAACCCACGACCCTTGGCTCAGAAGGCAGAATTCACTACCAAAATGAGCCATCGAGCCAGTCCTACGTAATGCAACGTAGATCGATTCTGTACATCATCTATGGAAATTTCTACCTTACAAGGCGAGTCCGGTTTTAAAACTAAGTTACGGAACCCGAAAAAGTAATAAAATTGTCTATTGGCGCATGAACTTTCCCCGGTGAGCTCAAATTACGCGATTGGACGGACTGTCCAAAGAGTAAAGAGTTTTTAAAGGTTTTTTTGCGTTAAAACGAGCTTACGTGTACTATTTTTACGTCAATGGAACTTTTTGGATAGTCCGGAGCGCGCAATGGTCAGAATATTTATTAAACAGAAGGATTTTTATTTATTTTATTTATTAAGAAAACAAACAGTTATACATATATGCTTATTATCGATGGCGGATTAACGTATAAAGCACCAACAAGCACGTGCTTGGGGCCCCTGTCTCCAGGGGCCTCCATCCTCTACTGGTGTTCCATGTTATACCTACATTTTATCGAGATTCATCCACAATATGTCCGAAATCACAAGGCGCGAACAGTCCGGGGCGAACAAGGGCCCTGCCCCAGGCGCGCAAAAAAATACATAAAAAATAGATACATTTATGTACTTCCAAGTAAAGTATGTTTGGCTTCAAACAAAAAGGTTCGATGTCTTTTTATTACTTTGTAATAACCTAAATTCCATTCCTTCCATTTCCATTTAAACAATAGAGGGCCTACACAGGCTCGGTGCTTAGGGCCTCGGATACTCTTAATCCGCCACTGCTTATTATGATAAATACTAATAAACTAATGAATCAAATGTAAGTGTAACCAACAGCGTTATCCACCGATTAAGTATAAAAAAATAGTGTAAGTTAGTACAATCACAGATTTTTTTTACTTACATAATTTAAAACTTATAACATTAAGAACATATTTATGGATAAAGTTATCCTATGACTGTAGAGAGTATCATCATCATCACCAGCCTATTGCACTCCACTGCTGGACATAGGCCTCTCAGTTGTTCGCCACTTAGGGCCAACATCTGGAAGATATACCCATAATCGCCACGCTGGGCAGGCGGGTGGCGATCGCAGGGCGTAGCTTCTCGCTCCGGTGACGCTGCTGCCCGTCATCGGTCTGTGCTATTTAGCTACGCCTTCAATTGTGATGGGTTATACCGCCACCAGTCGGTTTGCCAGCGCCTCGTTCGTTATTCGACAGGATGCACCACGCGCAGGTGAGGTTGGCATGGAGCGAAAAGATGATGGGTCGCTCCCTTACATCCCCATCCATGTAGAGAGTCTATGACTAGCTTTATAAAGAAACCGGGACTATTACAGAAATCCAAATGATTAAAATGATTGTTAAATATCTTCAACATGTTATCTGGACCTCTGAACAATCTGAGAATTGTCTTCGAGTCGTGGGTTGACCATTTTTAACATTACCTTGGAAATCTAAAATTTGTTGCCTGATAGTATTCATATAGTAGTACTTATCCACTAACGCGTTGCCTTCTGTTAAATTGCCAACCTGCCTCATCAGCACTCACAAAAACTGACTGTGTACCTACTTCTGCATGTTCATCAATTGTAATGTTTTATTGATTGTTTTTATTCTAATTTAATTTAACTTTTATTTCGTTTTAATTGTTACTCTCTCTTACTATGATATTCTCTTATAGAGTATATTCACTGAAATGTCGCGCCGTCATCTTGTAACACGTATCAACATTTGTGCAAATTAATAGTGTGCAGTCATTGGTAATACATTTTTTTGGTGTACTTTGTTTTGAGCAATAACAATTTATTATTATTATTATTATAATCTTGTTAAAGGGGGCGCGTTCACCAGCACATGTCTGCACCTTTCGTGTGGATAGTGCCGGTCAACGCGCCTGTTATTGCAACTTCTGGGGACTATGAAACTAAGCTGGTTAAAATATCGATACAATCAATTTATTGTTTACCTAAATTGTATAAAACATTATCGAGAGAAGGAGACGTCTTGCCTCCAGGCTTAACAAATTATATTTATGTAATAATTTTGTCATAGGGCAAACAGGAACGAGCTTTTTTTTTCAAAATTTTCGTTTGAACTCTTTCGATAATATTTATGTATTTCTTGATTGTATTTCTTAATCCACTACCCAAAAATCTATATCTATACTTAAATCTGTAGAGAGGACACTTCTGTAAATTAAAATATATTTACAAAATACTATCAGGGGGTAAAATATCGATACTGATGCTAAAAATGCAATCAGTAAAGTTTTTGTCTGACTGTATGTTCGTTATAGAACCAAAACTATTGGATGGATGTTAATGAAACTTGGTACAATATTCTTCATACTTCTGGGTAGGTTAAAGTAATCAATAAAGGGAGAGCAGTGAAGGGAAGTGTTGGGAAAACGGGAGAATTTTTAATCTGTATGTTTGAACGCGCATCACGCGAAAACTACTGCACGGAACTGAATGCGGATTTCACCAATGTATTGCTAGAGGTCTAATTTACAATTTTGACGCTATTTTATGGAAGTTATGACTTTTTTAATTCTATATCCACGCGTGCTACGCCGCTGGAACAGCTGATTTTGAAAAATATTTCATGTACAGAATAGGGTATCCACTATGATTGATTTTGCTTGTTACTTATTGATTACCAGAAAGTATCCGTAAAACTTAACCTATTTAACAATCACAAACTAAAATTAGTTGCAAAACGGAACGACAATAGGCCTGCAAAATTGACAGAAAAATACATTTTTCAAGTGGAAAATGTATTCAAAATTATTATACCATCTTTAAGTAGCATTAAATATAACATATTTTGTATGAAACCAATTACATAAACGCAATATTTAATATAGCTGTCAAACAAACTTTCTATACGCGGCATGCGAAATAATATACCAGTGACGTCACTCGAACATAGCCATTTTGTAGGAGTGTTTTTGGACTCGTCAATTAGTGATGATTTTGAAATTGTGATGACTCGATGACTTATTGATCTTACGGCAAAATTGTTCGCCAATGATTCTTTAATGAGGTAGTCTATCGATAGCAATTTTGACAGGCTCGGTGCTCATTTGGTAGTAACCTCTGCCCTCTGAGCAAGGGTCGTGGGTTCGATTCCCGCACTGTGCAAACATTTGTGTTCATGAACATATCTGTTTGTATTGGTCTGGGTGTTTCTATGTATAATATGTATTTATTTACAAAAAAAAAGTATCTAAGTAAGTTTATCAGTTGTCTAGTACCCATAGTACAAGCTTCGGCTTAGTTTGGGGCTAGTGGGCGCTGTGTGGCCCAGCGTGCATGTCTTGGTTATTTTATTTTATTTAAGTCAAAGTGAAAAATAGTGGAAGAGCCATTGACCTTAGTACAGATTTATTATAAGTAAGTACATATATATCATTGGCGAGTCTCTGCATTCAAGTCAATGCTACATTTTCTTTTTAAATTTCCAAAGTAAATCCTTACATTTTCTTAAACAAAAGTGGCCGATAGGGATAACTTATTGTCTCTAACTTATTGTTCAACTTGGGTAAGACGCATTTTAGGGACGCCATGAAAAGATTCGGGTATTAAAAAAAAAACAAACAGTTAAATGAACGGAGAACCTCCCTGACGGTACGCGTTTATAGTCTGTGGTGTAAGAATATGAGGAAGCGACAGTTCCAGTAGATTCTATAGTCCGCACACCGGAGCGAGGAGCTACGCCCGGTGAGCGCTCAAAATCGCGGGACCAAGTCCCAATTTAAAATATAGCACATATAAGGGTTTGTACTACATTTGTTACTATTTGTACCCCAAACCTCAAATTTGTACCTCTAAAGATAAAGGAAGTTATATCAAGGTTTCCCTGGTCCGCCATATGACGTCAAAGTGGCGTAGCCATCGGAAAGCGCTACTCGGAGCAGGTAATTCCGAAGACTTAGTACTACATTTGTACTGGTAGGTATGTACTCAATTTTCAACGCATTGTAAGTGCCAATTAAAGTTATCTGATTAAAACATTGGTCCCGCCATTTTGATGATCATGATTCATGTAATCGCTGAATTCATATGAAATTGATACGATTTCGCAAAATAAAAATGTGAACACTTTGTACTTAACCAGTGCATAACCTTATAACTGGAAAGGCTATGTCCAGCAGTGGACTGCGATAGGCTAATGATGATAGTAACCGCTCACCTCTCCCACCTTGGGGCACAGTGATAAGGGAATCTAACTGGAATTCTGGGAGGGCAAATAAAAAAAGTAATTGAAATTCCTCTAAGCGGAGTTCGGAGGGACGGAGGTACCGTCACAGAATTCTGCACGAAACTGTAACGAATGTTTACTGTTAATTTGTAACGGTTACAAGATGTAGCGGTTACAAGTTTGTAACTGTTACAAGATTGTAACATTTATATGTTTTTTTTTTTTTATAGTAGCTCGACATAATGGCTTCCCTACGCCTGATGGAAAGCTAAAGAGAAGCCAGTCGCTGTGACAACTGGCAAATTAGTTACTGTCAGTTGCCACTGCCATGCCGGCCAACCCTAACCCCCCACGAGCTCCGGAGACCCTACTCACCCAGCAGAAACACGACCCGGAGGTCATTTGGCTGCGGTATTCTATAGGGTGGTTATGTATAAGAAATGTTACATACCCACCTTGTAACAGTACAAGGTGGGTATTGTAACATTTCTTCAACACATTCTGATCCCCATAACACAAGTGCTTATGCTACTTACTTTGGGATCAAGCAATGTTTGTAATGTTTGTGTGACAATCTATTTATATATTTTATTTATCGATTGAAAACTCGTGGAGCTCGGTGCGCCGCGGTCTTGTTCGCTTAACAATGATCGCAACGTTGTGCAACCATTGGCGCTGTCAATCCGATGATGGGTGACCAAAATTTGACACCCGATTTCCTCCGTGCTTCGAGAGGCACGTTAAGCTGTTGGTCCCGGGTGCTATCTTTACCAACTCAGATAGGAGTCGTCCACATCATATCAGAGATGATGATAACTCTGACGCCTAACTGGGAATAGGTATAGCTTACTCTAATTGTTGCGAGTCTGATGGCAGTCGCTCTGTGCAAAAGCTTAGCCCTCGCCAAATCTCTCAGTTTGGGAAGCCGACCCTGAGACAATCGGGAAAAAGGCTAGGATGATGATGATGATTTTTCGAATGAAAACGTAAAAAGTATAGACGCATAGTCTATTCACGTCAGACTCGGTATGTCTGTGTAAAAATTAAACACAATCTCATTTTATAGTCAATGTTATGCATTCAGGTCATGCGATGATACATTATGCATACCGGCGTAATCCCGCCTGCACCTGCGCAGAGAGAGGTACACACGGAAACACATCAAGTCTACTTACCAAAACACTCTCAACATGACTTCACTAAAGGGATGTAATGGAGCGGCCTATCATCTTTTCGCTCCAAGCCACCCTCACCTGCCCGTGGTGCATCCTGCCGAATAACAAACGAGGCGCTGGCAACCGACTGGTGGCGGTATAACCATCACGATTGAAGGCGTAGCTAAATACCATAGACCGATGACGGGCAGCAGCGTCACCGGAGTGAGAAGCTACGCCCTGCGATCGCCAGCCCGCCAACCCGCCTGCCCAGTGGCTATTATGGGTATATCCTCCAGATCTTTTTGATCATGTTTGACGCCATATTTGTTTTAGTGACTACTAACGCCACGTGGGAAAAGAATGAACTAAATTACAATCACCTGACTGCTTTTACGTCCGCTCTGTTCAAAGAGCTATGTTTCAATCCGCTACCTAGTTGGACGTTAAGTGACGCATGTTTAGTCAACGTTCGGTCTAGTCATTCAATTAAATGTCGTCATTCAATGAACGCGCTAGTTATTCAACTGAATAGGAGATTCAACCAGATAATTGCGACAGTTAAACCGCCACCAGTCGGTTGCCGGCGCCTTGTTTGTTATTCGGCAGGATGCACCACGGGCAGGTGAGGGTGGCTTGGAGCAAGAAGAGAGTGGCATCTCATCCTGTGGACTCGTAGAATACAACTTTGAGGTAGGGCATAGCGAATCTTCGCTCGAATTGAGCCGCCCGTCCGGGGAAGGACCTCCACCCTGTAGAATACCGCAGCCAAATGACCTCCGGGTCGTGTTTCTGCTGGTGAGTAGGGTCTCCGGAGCTCGTGGGGGGTAGGGTTGGGCCGGCATGGCAGTGGGAACTGACAGGTTACTAACCAGTTACTTGCCAGTTGTCACAGCGACTTGGGCTTCTCTTTCGCTTTCCATCAGGCGTAGGGAAGCCATTATGTCGAGCTATATATAAAAAAAAAACTAAGTTATATGAATATGAAAGGCAGGCGGATGTCTCAGATGTATCTCAAACCGCCCAGACCCAATTTGGGAACCTGGTTGGAATGTCCCCCCACCCCCCATGCGTGGCGTGAAGATATAAAACCCCCATTTTCGTTTATCAGCTCCATAGCGCTACTAAATCATACTTGCGTGACTATTTTTTTTAATTATCGGGGTCACAGAGTCACGTTAGTTCAATGAGGAAACATACGGTACCGTATAGCGTTCCGTTTGATAAGTATTAAAATAACGTTATTACTTTTTTTATTAGGTATATTACTTACTAGTGACCCGTCCTCTCCTCGTTTTGGGTAGGTATCTATAAATCTACACTAATCTTCTATCTATATCTATACTTATAATAAATCTGTAGAGAGGTCAATTCTGTACAAGAAATATATTTACAAAATAAGGGGGGTGATTAGGTAGTGATCGATACTGATGCCAAAAATGCAATCAGTAAAATCTTTGTCTGTCTGTTCGTCTGTCTGTCTGTCTGTATGTTCGTTATAGAAACAAAAACTACTCGACAGATTTTAACGAAACTTGGTACAATTTATTCTTCATACTCCTGGGCAGGTTATAGGATACTTTTCATCACGCTACAATCAATAGGAGCAGAGCAGTGAATGGAAGTGTTGGGACAACGGGAGAAATTTTTATCTGTATGTTTGAACGCGCGTCACGCAAAAACTACTGCATGGATTTAAATACGGTTTTCACCAATGTATTGCTAGAAGTCGAACTTAAAGTTTTGGTACCATTTTATTGAAGGCCGTTATTTTTGAAACCCGAAATCGAAACCAGAGCAGGTCGTTATCACAATATAATATTTTATTATTAGGTAACTACTAAGTATATGTTATACTTTTTTTTATGCAAGAGGCGGCAGACGAGCAAATGTGATGCCTGATGGTAAGCAGTCAACACCGCCCATGGACACCTGCAACTCAAATCGAGTTCTGGGGTCAAAACCGGCCTTTTAAATAGAAGTACGCTCGTTTCTTGAAGGCTATACTACTAATAACTATTATTATTATTTAGTTATTATGTTTATTTTAAATATATATTAATAATCTATTATAATATATTCTACTTATTTGTATCATTTATTTATTTAATATAATTATTTATCTTATTTGTAATCAGTTCTGCACTACTTTACCCCTCTCTTCAGCATATATCCTCTACCTGAAGGTTGTCTGGAAGAGATCGCTTTCGGCGATAAGACCGCCTACATTGTACTACTATATATCTGTGTAAACCTCTTTCCTGTTGTTGCGGATAGAACGACCTTTTTATATAGTTTTACCTTTTTAATACGTTTTGTACATAGTTTTATATTTGGAAGTATTTGTTAATAATATTCTAGTTGCTATGGTTATTATTGTTTGTTGTGTGTTGAAGTTTACAGTCCGCTACGGCTGGAGTATTAAAGTGTTTTTGTGGTTTCCCATTACTCGTTTGATTCCACACCCCCGGTTCCAGCCGTATCACCTGTACATGTTTCATTCTGGTGCAATAAAGAGTATCTATCTATCTACTTACGTGAGAAAACCGCAGCGGCTCATCACCTAAAATCGGCCCGTATGTACACAGCCATGTTTAACTTTACACATAATACAAAGTATTTTAAGTAGATTGGATGAAATACCCAAAGCGTGTATATAAAAGCACACACACATATATATAAAAGCGTGGCGATTATGGCTATCCTCCAGATGTTTCCCCTAAGTGGCAAACTACTGGAGAGGCCTATGTCCAGCAGTGGACAACGAAGGGCTGTTGGTTGATTTTATTTATTTAATCTTTATTGCACAGTAAATGAGTGTACAAAAGGCGGACTTAATGCCACATAGGCATTCTCTACCAGTCAACCATTGGGCTAAGCAGAAAGTAATATTATGGTAATGTGCCAAAAAAGTTTGAAAAAACAAAGAATAATACTAATATAATATATAATAATAATAATATAATAAATTAAATACAAATCTATAAATATACTTATTTATACATATATACATAATATAATTTTACATACAATATGTATAGAATAAACTAATAAATATTTCAATACGAAAACAAAAAGCAAAAAGCGAGCCTATAGATTTCTCAAAGGCCGGCAACGCACCTGTGACTCCCCTGGTGTTGCGGTGTCTATGGGCTGAAGTGATCACTTACCATCAGGTGACCTTCAGGCCCGTTTGCCCCCTCTTCCATAAAAAAAAAAAAAATACCTTTATACATGATATAATTATATTATACACATACCTACTTATAACTTATACCTTTATACATGATATAATTATATTATACACATACCTACTTATAATAAAATAATAGATAATAATGACGACGTCTAAAGTGAAGAAACTATTGCACTGATGTTGGAGTCGAAAAAAAATTTATGGAGCGTCAACTTAAATGATGCCCTGCTTGGAGCACTACGAAGAATATTGTAATTGTTCTTTCTGGCAAATCTTAACTAATATTATAAAGCTGAAGAGTTTGTTTGTTTCTGATCTCAGGAACTACTGGTCCGAATTGAAAAATTCTTTTTGTGTTGAATAGACCATTTATCGAGGAAGGCTTTAGGCTATATAACATCACGCTGCAACTATTAAGAGCGAAGAAATAACTATTCCACGCGGACGAAGTCGCGAGCACAGCTAGTGTTAAATAACATGGAAAATCGAACCCTATACTACACTATTCGATAATGTTAATCGGAATGATATTAAACTGATTTGTACAAAAGAGGTCATCTTTTAATACACAAATAGAATTGCTTTTAACATTCCTTTGCCTTTTATTCTATTGTGTTGCATTATAATTGTGTGGGTGTGATTACGAAATGGAATTTGGCTGGCCAACATTTAGGGCATTTTTTATCCGACTGCCAAAGAATGAAGGGTAATGTTTTATTTATATAGGTACTAGCTGTGCCGGCGGCGTCGCGCGCGTGGATATCGGGTTTTAAAAATAACGGACTTCCATAAAATTATGCCTAAATTTTAAGTAGACCTCTAGCAATACATTGGTGAAAACCGCATTCAATTCCATGCAGTAGTTTATGCGTGAAGCGCGTTCAAACATACATAATAAAAATTTCTCCCGTTTTCCCAGCACTTCCCGTCACTGCTCTGCTCCTGTTGATTGTAGCGTGATGAAAAGTATACTGTAACCTGCCCAGGAGTATGAAGAATAATCGTACCAAGTTTCGTTAAAATCCGTCCAGTAGTTTTTTTTTCTATAACGAACATACAGACAGACAAAAATTTTACTGATTGCATTTTTGGCTTCAGTATCGATTACTAATCACCCCCTAATAGTTATTTTGTAAAAATATTTCATGTACAGAATTGACCTCTCTACAGATTTATTATAAGTATAGAAGTTTTCATGTCTATTTATGTCTACGCCGACATAAGGGACCTGATCAGGGAAACTCCTTAGTTACTATCAAAAGGCTTTAATTTCCTTTGTTACATTTGTGGAGATAAAAATAGTTGACGTGCTAGGCGTATCGCTTCGAGGAATAGAAGTGCACTCAATAAAAACGTTATGGCGGTGGCGGGTTGACTGCGAGACACGCAGCTACCCGCATTCTGATGATAAAAAATGCCGAGCGCCGGCGGAGTTGCCAGCGCGCTCGAACATCTTCCCGCCCGTTGAAGTCATTCAACCCGAAGATACCCCACCTTCGTTTAGCTCTTCTGCTGTTGGTAGGGGGCAGTGACGGACTTGGGGACGCCTGTATGAGCCTGTTGTGGTTTTGATGCCTGCTACACGTACGATTCCATCTTGTCCAGGGAATAGTCTTACTACTCTTCCAAGTTTCCAACATAATGGGGGCACATTGTCCTCTTGCAGCAGGACAAGATCTCCCACGCTGAGTTTGTGTTTGTTGACTTTCCATTTTGTTCGTAGTTGCATCTCTGCTATGTATTCTTTCTGCCACCGTTGTCAGAAATGTTGCGTGATTTTTTCCAAGCGGGCATAACGTTGGAGTTGAGTCTCCCTGTAGTTCTCCAAACCAGGTGCAGGCAGCGCCGTCAGCGGTCTTCCAATGATGAAGTGCCCTGGGGAAAGGGAGAGGAAGCCGTCAGGAGACGAGGACATTGGATATAGGGGACTACTATTGAGTATAGTCTCCACTTGCGCAAATAAAGTAAGCTATTCTTCGAATCTTAAATGGGTATTGCCCATCACACGTTTTACATGAAATTTAGACAATTTTATTCCGGCCTCCCAGATCCCGCCAAAGTGGGGAGCGTAGGTGAGAGAACAGACAAATTTAATTCCTTCTTGATTAGCCCTTCTTGATTTTTTACAGCGCATACTTGTTTGACATAGGACAATGCTTCACCCATGCCAGGTTCTTGATGTATGCGGATGATACTAAAATCTTTAGTAAAATAAATAATATTTTACAGCGCATACTTGTTTGACATAGGACAATGCTTCACCCATGCCAGGTTCTTGATGTATGCGGATGATACTAAAATCTTTAGTAAAATAAATAATATTAATGATTGTATTCTCCTTCAAAAAGATATCGACCGCTTAGTAGAATATTACACTAAAAATAAGATCACGGTCAATATTAGTAAATGCGAGTGTATAACGTTTACTCGTAAGATGAAGCCAATCATATTCCAATATAACATAAACCATGCTGTAATCTCTAGAACTCAATCTATAAGAGACCTAGGCGTATATCTTGATCACAAAATGCTTTTAAGCGACCATGTGGATTATGTAACCAGTAAATCGTATCGAAATCTTGGTTTTGTCTTGCGTACTTGCAACTCCTTCACGGATTTGTTTGTTATTAAGATTGTATACTTCGCATACGTCAGGAGCGTCTTGGAGTATGCTAGTCAGGTGTGGTCACCGCAATATAGCGTGTACAAGAAATGCTTGGAGAGAATACAGCAGAAATTTGTTAAGTACCTAAATTTTAGAAGTCGCACTAACTTTTCGTCATATGAGCTGGCTTGCGCACACCATGGACTAGTCACCTTAGAACGCAGACGCACTGTATCGGACATGAGTCTGCTGTTCGACATTCTGCATAGCAGGGTAAATTGTCCCGAATTGATATCAAAAATTTCATATAGTACTCCTAAATATCGCACACGCAATACAGGGATGTTAAGTATGCCATCACATCGCACTAACTATTTAGAAAATTCTACACTCTGGCGTATCATTCATAACTACAACACGAATTTTAAAGATATTGATCCCTTTCAGATGAACAAAAAACAATTTAAAAGTGAAATCATTAAATCGTTATAAACTCTAACTATGATTAGGAAGTGAACAATAGATGGGGGAACTGGTTAATAACATTAATTCAATTAAATTAAAATAATTATAATTCAAAAATGAAATGCTATTTATTCATTAATTAAACAAATTAGGTATATAATAAATAATTTATTTTGTTATTATTATTATTTATTATGTAGGTATGTCTGAATTTAATGTGTTCTTGACTAAGCGTAACTATTTGTTAATTCTAGGAAAATCTGTTATTGGCCTTATTATTGTGTAACACTATTTAATCGCTATATTGTAAACGCTGTTGATTTTCTAATAAATAAATAAATAAATAAATAAATTTGTTTTAAAAAAGTACCTATCTCCTTAGTTGCTGTTACGAAATTTCGACAATTGTCACAAAATGTCTCGACTGGTTTTCCACGGCGAGAAATAAATCAAAGTGTCAATATGAACGCGTCCTTAGTTAAATCGCTTACAGATTCCAAATGCAAGCACTTAAATCGCAAACACAAAAAGACAGTTTATAATGATTTAAAATATTAGGGTCCTGCAAAGTCTTAACCCACAGACACAAATAGAATATCAGGTGTTACTCTTTGTGATGGTAAGTCACTAGGTAGCTGAAGACCTGCGTGCATGGTGCGTAAACAAATGTTCGCGTTCAAAAATACGTTTCGTTAATGATGTGACGAATCTGAAAGAATAGGATGCCTTTTATGAAATGTGTAATTGGATGTATAATTCGACCACCAATTCTTATTAAATTATTGTTATTTAGAAAAGGAGACAGTGATAATATCTATAACTTTATTTTGGATTCAATTAATAGCTTATTAGAAACTATAGCGGTATATTCTTTATGAAGATTGTCTCGTTGGGCAATGACAAATTTTAATCAAGAAATGAATGATTTGACTGGTCTATTGTCAAATTACTACTCTGTTTATTATTAGACTTTTAAATCAAATGGAAATACTCGTTGAATGTTAGTTATGATAAATGAATTAATGAATATTGTTTCGTATTTTGTTTGTTAACGATTATGTTTACGCTTATGTATAAGATCTTCTAGACGACAACGGCGGCAATATACCTAATGTTTGTTAAAATAATGTACTAGTAGTATTTGAAAAACGCAACGTTTGCGCGATGTAAAGACGCACAACGCCATCCTTTGACAAATTTATGAACTAACTTATTTATAACTTACAATTATTTCTTTTTAGATTATTTTTTGTTTACAAACATTATGTCTATTGTTGTTGTATATTATCCGTATTTATTTAACACTCAATGCAGGTATTAATTTTCCTACTCTTGAATAAAATCGGTATATCTATTGTTGTTTTAGAATAGGGCCTTACGAAATCGTTTTCCTAAATTGTATTGTCGTTTCTTTGCTAAATTGTAGGAATCACCTAGACAATCAACTGCATTATGTAATGGCATTTGAAGGCTAAGTCTTCCTGAATTCAATTTTATAGTAGGAAGACAGTGGTTTTCACACGCCTTTTCGTTATTGTTTAAATTAGATTTTAGAGGAAATTCATTGATATTTTCCCTTGCCTTTCTAAAGCTTTTTCTATGTTTTGTGATATTTTGTTCTGTACTTAATACAGCATGACTACAATAAATATGGCCTGGTTTTTGTGACATAACCTGACCAGCTAGCAACCAACCAAGCTGGGAGTCCCTAAGTACAGGTTTGTTAGGACCTAAAGATTTGATTTGAGAACCTAGTATGTCCCAGAAAATATCGGCACCAATTAAAACATCTATTGGCGCTGGTTGATTGAAATTAGGATCAGCTAATTGTATATTTTTTGGTATATTGAAGTGTGTAATATCGATAGGAACTTTAGGTATTGTACCTGTAAGTTCGTCTAAAATATAGCATTGCATAGTTACACTAAATGGTTTGTTGATAGATTGTATTTTGACAGTGCAACTCTCATTGACTTTGTTTGTATAATTGTTTCCTATTCCTATTATGTTTACATTTGTAGGGTTAGATGGCAGAGCTAACCTGTTTTTGAGGGCGCTTGATATAAAGGAGGATTGACTACCACAGTCTAATAGGGCTCGCACCTTCTCAACGCAATTTGTATTAGTATTGTACACTTCTATCATAGCAGTGGATAAAAGTACTTGAGTTGTATTTTGCTTAGAAAAATTGACTATTGAATTGTTTTCATTGGATAATAAATTTGAATCAGACGATATAGTTGATCTATGTAAAAGAGTGTTATGTGTTTCTTTGCATTCTCGACACGGACCTAACCGGCATTCATTGGCAGGGTGGCCCTGTCTCAAACAATTAAAACAAAGTTTATATTTAGTAACGTAGGTAAGTTAGTCTCTGATCTACACTTTTAGACTTGAAAGTAGGGCAATCATAAATCCTATGATTCTGATCACAAACAATGCATGTATGAGTATATTTGTGTCTTTGTGTAGTACTAGCAAATGATTTGATGAAAGGCCTCCTATTTGTACTAGATGCAGAAGAATTATTTGATTGTGAATTGAATGGAGCATGGTTAAATTTAGATGAAATGTTGTCGTGTTTATTTCGATTCAATGCTTCTATTACATCAGCACGATCAATTAAAAATTTACAGAATTGTTGTAAGTTAGGAATGTCGTCAATAGAATTGCGATGCTCCTCCCACTTCACCATCGTACGGTTGTCCAATTTAGATGTGAGCATGAATATCACCAGTACATCCCAATTGTCTGTAGGCAACCCCAGGCTAGTTAATGCACGTAGGTTTTTCGTAACGTGGTCTACCAAAAACCTCAGGGACTTTTCGGATTCACGATTTAAAGCCTGAATGCTAAATAAAGAACTGAGATGATGATTTATCAACAACCGTTTGTTATCGTACCGTGCACACAACAATCGCCATGCCTCATTATAATTGTCAATTGACACCTCGAGATTAGAAATTATTCGAGCCGCTTCGCCTTCCAAATATGAATTTAGATAATGAAATTTATGTATGGAAGTGAGTCGATCATTCTCGTGAACAAGTGTCGTAAAGGTGTCACGAAACTCGAGCCATCGAAAATAAGTACCATCAAATTTAGCGATATTAATTTGAGGCAACCTTACGCCAAGGTCTGGTTCCTCCAGCTTGTAGTGTACATCATGAACATTAGAATTGCGCCTTAGTTGCTTTGTATTATGACTTTCAAAAATAGTTTTGGCAGTGGCTATGGTAATAATCATATCCTGCTCGATACTATCTCGAATCTCGATTTCCGTGTCTATAGTTTGAGAATTTATGACCTCAATCCGACTTTGCAGTTCATCAAACCTTGTGGACAATGATTCAAATTTAGAAATTTTTATAGATAATTCAGCCATTTCAATATTTGACATAGAAGTAACTTGACATATTTTGTCTAAATAAATTTTAAATTTAGTAACTTGGCCTTTAATTGAGCTACGCCTAGCTAACAATTCTCTCAGTGTCTCCTGATCAGGTCTACTTATCTCACTTATAGATGTAGCCATTTTGTAAAAATAAATCTTGAATTTGTAGCTTGAAATGCAAAAACAAAAAAATTATGTAACTTGTTAATATCACTTAGTATATTTAAATGATGTATAAAATTGTTGTATTGTTCCGTTCCAGCGCGCTCGAACAATTTATTTACACTTATACTCGTACTATATAGCCAAACCTCGTTAATCTCGTGCTAAAACTCAAGAACGGCTGTACAGATTTGGCTAATTTTCATCATCATCAGCCCTATTGCAGTCCACTGCTGGACATAGGCCTCTCCAGTTGTTCGCCACTTAGGGCAAACATCTGGAGGATATACCCATAATCGCCACGCTGGGCAGGCGGGTTGGCGATCGCAGAGCGTAGCTCCTCGCTCCGGTGACGCTGCTGCCCGTCATCGGTCTGTGGTATTTAGCTACGCCTTCAATCGTGATGGTTATACCGCCACCAGTCGGTTGCCAGCGCCTCGTTCGTTATTCGGCAGGATGATGGCTCGCTCCCTTACATCCCTAATATTAGTCTCCAATTATTTTTGGAAGTCCAAGGAAGGTTACCTTTTAGGTAAATGACGGATAGTAATAAAATAATACAAAGAGATATAAGTAATCTTAATAATGTAATCTTATGAATCAGTAGATATATTTTGTATGTAATCTTTATAAGTAGTCTTAATAACAAGCCTGTTGGCGTAAAAAATTTAATTAGTCCGTCTTTTAGATTGTTCAAAAATAAAAGACACGTATTTTTTCATTTGTAAATTAGACTTGTATCTCTTGTTACTTTTTGTTTAAATGAAAAAAGGACAAATACATGTCCAATATATTTTTATAATCTAAAATACGGACTAAATATACTTAATAATGTAATTATTATTTTGACCCTGGAAACATCCATATTGTACTTTATAAGTAACAGGCTCATGCATAGACATCATTTGGTAAGCATACGAATCATACCGTGGTAGAATTTGTTGCTTTTTTTTTTATAGTGGCTCGACATAATGGCTTCCCTACGCCTGATGGAAAGCGAAAGAGAAGCCCAAGTCGCTGTGACAACGGGCAGGTAACTGGTCGGTTACCTGTCAATTGCCACCGCCATGCCGGCCCAACCCTAACCCCCCACGAGCTCCGGAAACCCTACTCACCGGCAGAAACACGACCCATTTGCTTTGTAGTACCATTAAAAATCAATGACATACATATATAACATCAAGCCTTTCTCCCAGAGGGGTAAGCAGAGACCATGTCCTTCCATTTACTACGATCCTGGCACACAACTTTTGCTTCGTCCACATTCATCAATCTCTTCACAACGAATAAGAAAGAACTATAACTAATGTAATATTAAGAGAGGTAGGGCATAGCGAATCTTCGCTCGAATTGAGCTGCCCGTCCAGGAAGGACCCTCCACCCCTATAGAATACCACAGCCAAATGACCTCCGGGTCGTGTTTCTGCTGGTGAGTATGGTCTTTCGGAGCTCGTGGAGGCTTAGGGTTGGGCCGGCATGGCAACTGACAGGTAACTAACCAGTTACTTGCCAGTTGTCACAGCGACTTGGGCTTCTCTTTCGCTTTCCATCAGGCGTATAAGTCATTATGTCGAGCTACTATAAAAAAAATCAAATCAATTAAAAATCAGACTAGGTATATCAATTCCTTCGCAAGTAATCTTCAAGCTCATCAGGAACAATATGCACTCGGCTACGACGGTAACATCCCCACGACACAGAGCTTGATAAAGTCTCTGCAGCTTATTATAATAGTCAATCAAAATGGATCTATCCAAATTTTCAATAAAATTCAGTTCCCCATTCCAGTAATAATCAATTTCACCGTCGTTATGCAAATCATTAATATTTCTACCATATGTTTAAATATAGCTGATACTGGGCCTCGCCAAAATGTATCCTCTGGACCTCTTCTCTCTACCTCCGAAAAGAATATGGTTTTTATTAATAGCTTGCAATTTTATCCATTTCTTTGAACGTCCCGAAATCTTTTCATCTGAAACAATAGATAGATATTCTAAATCGAAATCCGAGGTTATTTTGAAAAAAAAAACCATTGACTACCCCGAGAAGGGGTGGCCACCACCCCCAGGGTGGTGGCGGAGTGCAAATCATTTTCACTTTTGAAGTTAATGGTAAGATGAACCTAATCCCAAAATTGTATGCAATTCGGTTCACAGTAAAAAAATTCGGAGCTATAATGCTATAGGTGTCGCTACGTGTCGCTACATTAGTATTAGTTCCGAAAAAAAAATTGTTGGGCCAAGACTTTTTAAGGGCGTGAAGAAGTAGCCAAGGACCCCCTCAATCGCAGATTTCAATTTTGCCACCGATGCACCAAACACCCTGTATTTCATGTACAGAATTGACCTCTCTACAGATTTATTATAGTATAGATATAAATAAATAAATATCAGACAACATCACATACATTGCTCCGATACCAAAGTAAGTAGCTTAACCACTTGTGTTATGGGTATCAGAACAACGAAGGTACCAAAAATAAATACTGAAATACAAATATAAACACCCAGACACGGAACAAAACATAAGTGTTCATCACACGAATGTTTGTCCCGGGTGGGAATCGAACACGCTTGGTTCAGAAGGTAGGGGTCACTACAATTGAGCCACCGAGCCAGTCATATAGATATGTCGGAGTATTATTGGCCAGCATCACATGCAGAAGAGACGATGTGCCAGCGCCTCAATAGCAGCGCTTGACCGAGTCTATGGCGCGACCAGAGAGCGTGACAGGCCGATTGTCATTTGAGTTAGTGCGGGAACGTCAAGCTGAAAAATGGACGCCTAGAAACTGTCGCGTATCGTTGGACTTCTGCGTTGGAGATTATTAAGATTTACCGTGTGTAACTGCCAAGAAGAATAAGAGCCGGAGACTGTACCTATGTAATTCTATTCTGTTATTATTCTAGCCGACATTTCCCATGCAAAACGCCCACAATAAATTTTGTTGAGATGACTGATGATAGCGGGTTCAAGATACCTTCTCTTAACAAAGTACCACAGAATATTGTTGAATTACCAATACATAGGTTTAAGTCTCATATTAAGTCATGTCTTATGAAAAAAGGATATTATAAAATACAAGACTTCCTAGACGATAATATTACATGGACATAATGAGCTGCTCGCCTGCACTTAACAAATATTGTATTAATGTAGGACATCAACAGTATGATGATTATGTATATTTTTGAAAAAAAGCCAAAATTGATGAGTTTCTTGCGGCACTTCTTCTCATCAGGCCTCATCCTTATCACGTCGAAGTGCTAGTAGGGAAAAAAAAGTTTGACGTGCAAAAGAATTTACTTGTAAATCTATTTGCAGAAATAAATTATTTTATTTTATTTTTATTTTATTTTATTTTATTTTTCCCCGTTAGATAGATGTTGTAGGAACATACCAGTCGAATCGCAGGTTTCAAGAAGTTCTTGTCAAATATCAGTTCTCTCTCTTGTGTCTGGAGTCCTAGACGCCATCCCCTTGCCATAGCTTCCTCATCATCAAGATCCTTCTTATTGGGCTTCGGAACGACCACAAAAAATTGTTTTCCCTTCTTACGAGCTGGTGGTATCGGCTTATAGTCCACACCGATTGGCCAGCGATCATCTGGGAATCTGTAATAATGAAAACAAATCAAATAACGAGAGGGGGCGTAGCGAATCTTCGCTCGAATTGAGCCGCCCGTCCGGGAAAGAGCTCCACCCTATGGAATCATCATCAGCCTGTTGCAGTCCACTGCTGGACGTAGGCCTCTCCAGCTGTTTGCCGCTTGGGCAAACATCTGGAGGATTATACCCATAATCGCCACGCTGGGCAGGCGGGTTCGCTTATAATAAATCTGTAGAGAGCTCAATTCTGTACATGAAATATATTTTCAAAATAACTATCAGGGGGAAATGAGCGATCTATTCTGATGCCAAAAATGCAATCAGTAATTTTTTTTGTCTTGTGTGTCGGTCTGTGTGTTCGTTATAGAAACAAAAACTACTAGACGGATTTTAACGAAACTTGGTACGATTATTCTTCACACTCCTGGGCAGGTTATAGTATATACTTTTCATCACGCTTACAATCAATAGGAACAGAGCAGTGACGGAAAGTGTTGGGAAAACGGGAGATATCTGCATGTTTGATCGCACATCACCCGAAAACTACTGCATGGAATTAAATGCGGTTTTCACCAATGTATTACTAGAGGTCTAACTTAAAATTTATTCACCTCTAGCTGCTGCCCGCGGCTCTGCCCGCGTGAATACTCGTATAAAATATAGCCTATGTGTTAATCCTATGTGCAAGCTAAATTACTGTGAAGTTTTCTTAAAATCTGTTAAGTAGTTTTTGCGTTAAAGAGTAACAAACATCATCTATCTATCCAAACAAACTTTCGCATTTATAATATTAGTAGGATTTATGGAAGTCCGTTATTTTCGAAACCCGATATCTACACGTGAGACGCTGCCGGCACAGCCCAGCCAGTTTATACTTAGTAAAGTACTCACTTTAATGCTGGTACAAGATCGATATCCATTTTGAAGTCGTTTAAAGGATCTTCTACGATCAATTGTAGGGACGGACCCGCTTCAGTCTTGCTTATAATATAAGTTTTCCCGTTGTTGTTAAAAGTAGGCTTGTTACCCACAAAAGTGAGTTTATTTAACGCCTTGTCAACAATGCTTTTGAACCAATCTTTGAACTTTGAGCGCAGTATATAACCGTCTTCATCTACCCATTTGTAAGCTGTGGAATTTATTTGACTTCTATCCGTTTTAAGTAATGTCTGTGGTTGATGTCCTGTTTTTAACTCCACATATCCAGGATCCTGTAAAGGGGAGAGTGATTTTATTAATAAAAATAAATAACCCAAGACATGCCACGCTGGGCCACACATCGCCATCTAACCCCAAACTAAGCCGAAGCTTGTACTATGGGCGCTAGACAACTGATAAACTTACTTAGATACTTTTTTTTGTAAATGAATACATTTATACAAGTAAACTAACACCCAAACCAATACGAGACATGTTCATTCACACAAATGTTTGTACTGTGCGGGAATCGAACCCACGACCCTTGGGTCAAAAGGCAGATGTCAGTACAGAAGCCATCGATTCTCCAAGCCACTCTCACCTGCCCGTGGTGCATCCTGCCGAATAACAAACGAGGTACGAAGGGTGGGGCATAGCGAATCTTCGCTCGAATTGAGCCGCCCGTCCGGGGAAGGTCCTCCACCCTATAGAATACCGCAGTCAAATGACCTCTGGGTCGTGTTTCTGCCGGCGAGTAGGGTTTCCGGAGCTCGTGGGGGGTTAGGGTAGGGCCGGCATGGCGGTGGCAACTGACAGGTAACTGACCAGTTACTTGCCCGTTGTCACAGCGACTTGGGCTTCTCTTTCACTTACCATCAGGCGTATGGAGGCCATAATGTCGAGCCATCATAAAAAAGAGGTGCTGGCGACCGACTGGTGGCGGTATAACCATCACAATTGAAGGCGTAGCTTAATACCACAGGCTGATGACGGGCAGCAGCGTCACCGGAGCGAGGAGCTACGCCCTGCGATCGCCAACCCGCCTGCCCAGCGTGCTGATTATGGGTGAACTGGAGAGGCCTATGTCCAGCAGTGGACTGCGATAGGCTGATGATGACGAACTGACCTGAGGTTCAATGACTATATCGCTTCGTGCAGGACCCCTTCGATCCTCCTTCATGTTGAAAGGCAGACCTACTGCAAAAATAATATCGAACTCATCAGGTTTTGTGACCCGAAGGTGATCGAAGTGACTGCCCGCGTACATTGCCTGAAAAAAATAGATACAGTGTAAACTCCTTATAACGTGTGCTTCAAGCTGTAATCTTTAAAATAAATAAATAACCCAAGACATGCCACGCTGGGCCACACAGCGCCACCTAGCCCCAAACTAAGCCGAAGCTTGTACTATGGGTACTAGACAACTGACTGTGACAACTGATAAACTTACTTAGATAATTTTTTTTTTTGTAAATAAATACATATTATACATAGAAAACACCCAGACCAATACAAACAGACATGTTCATGCACACAAATGTTTGTACTGTGCGGGGATCGAACCCACAACCCTAAAGGAGGCTAAGAAGGCAGAGGGCACTATCTACTAAATCTACACATCTAATAAAAATAGTCATGAAATACAAATAATAAGAGAGGTAGGGCATAGCGAATCTTCGCTCGAATTGAGCCGCCCGTCCGGGGAAGGACCTCCACCCTATAGAATACCGCAGCTAAATGACCTCCGGGTCGTGTTTCTCCGGAGCTCGTGGGGGTTAGGGTTGGGCCGGCACGGCGGTGGCAACTGACAGGTAACTGGCCAGACGGGCAGCTCAATTCGAGCGAAGATTCGCTATGCCCTACCTTTCTTCTGCTTATCAAACAAACGGAGTAATTTCATCAACAATGTTACTATAATGAATAAATAATAGTAACCCAAGACATGCCTCGCTGGGCCACTCAGCGCCATCTAGCTCAAACTAAGCCGAAGCTTGTACTATGGGTACTAGACAACTGATAAACCTACTTAGATATTTTTTTTTGTAAATAAATACATATTATACGTAGAAAACACCCAGACCAATACAAACAGACATGTTCATGCACACAAATGTTTGTACTGTGCGGGGTCCGAACCCATGACTCTTGGCTCTGAAGGCAGAGGTCACTACTAGAGGAGCCATTGAGCCAGTTGTATTCTGAGTGTCACTTAGGTACCTACTTAATCCGCTCGCTCAGCGACCAGTATCTTGTAATCCGACACAACAAGACACCATTCATTCCTTATCTTGAGTCAACTCATTGTTTTTTATTCACGACCAGCTGTACCGCCTCCACGCGTAGATATCGGGTTTCAAAAATAACGGACCTCCATAAAATGGTGCCTAAATTTTAAGTCAGACCTCTAGCAATACATTGGTGAAAACCGCATTCAATCCCATGCAGTAGTTCTCGCGTGATGCGCGATCAAATATACAGATAAAAATTTCTGTCGTTTTCCCAATACATCCTATCACTTCTCTGCTCCTATTGATTGTAGCGTGATAGAAAGTATATAACCTGCCCAAGAGTATGAAAAATAATCGTAGGTAGGTACTAAGTTTTGCTAAAATCCGTCGAGTAGTACCTATTTGTTTCTATATCTGTCACCGGAAAATAGCAAGAATCGTAAGTTGATCAATTTCCTAGGTAGTTGATTAACTTCCGGAAAATAATAAACGACAGTTGAAATGTATTATTTAACGTATGTAGGTATTTTAGTAAATTGATCATTTTACGGGGTCTTGCCTTAAAATCATCCGACGAAGGTGAGGTGAACGTTGATTGGTTCAATGGCTCACGTGGCGTTATCCCGGCGACCAATCAGGGAACAGTGTATTAATTTACGGGTAATAGTGCACCGTTAAATAGTACGTTGAGCAACGATTGGCCCATTTGAGGACGATTTTACTTGTGTCAAAATCGTAAATTATTAAATGACTGTCAGGCTACCGTAAATTGATCAACTAACTGAAATCCATTGCGTTAAATAATACATTTCAACTGCCGCTTGTTATATTCCGAAAGTTAATCAACTACCTAGGAAATTGATCAACTTACGATTCTTGCTATTTTCCGCTGAGTATATCGAACATACAGACAGACACACAAAAATGTTACTTATTTCATTTTTAACTTCAGTATCGGTTAATAATCACCCCTTGATCTTCACACGCATTTTGAAAACAATATTTCAAGTACGGAATTGATCTCTCTACAAATTTATTATAAGTAAAGATATACCTAGATAGAAGATGGATTTGCGCCTGTTTATTCATCTGATAGCGATATCACAGTCTACGATGGAGGCTCACTCTCGCCTTGAACATCGGAAGATTGTACGTCTCGGGGAACAAGG
This sequence comes from Conogethes punctiferalis, assembly GCA_031163375.1. NCBI lineage: Eukaryota > Metazoa > Arthropoda > Insecta > Lepidoptera > Crambidae > Conogethes > Conogethes punctiferalis. The sequence goes on along the minus strand of CM062106.1, from coordinate 7,784,277 downwards.
AGCCTGGTAGAAGATAACCACTCACACTCATTACACACTTACTCACATAACTACCCAAACACACGCACCACTAAACGATCTCTGTAGATATTTAATTTTATTTTTATGCCGTATATTTTTCTTATTTCCCAGTGTTCTCTGTATGATAGCAGTAGCTTAGTAGTGCATGTATTGTATATAGTCTAGTACTTATACCAAGTAACACCACCACGACTACACATTGTATAGCGCGGTCTGAGGGTGTGGCCTGGTGACCTGTAGCACAGGTTTCGCTTTGAAGCCTATTTCAGGCACCAGCCCCCACTATTTGGGCAACAATAATGTAATGTACGTAATTGTATTTATCTTTAAGCTTACCTAAATTGTGAGGGAAAATAAATATATTTGAATTTGAATTTGAAAGAGTTCCATAGTTTAGCCGTTCGTACTATAAAAGTAGAGGCGAAAGGTGCTGTGCGAGACTTTGGAACTTGCACCACATTATAACGGTGCCTATGTCACCGGAAAATAGCAAGAATCGTAAGTTGATCAATTTCCTAGGTAGTTGATTAACTTTCGGAATATAACAAACGGTAGTTGAAATGTATTATTTTACGCAATGGATTTCAGTTAGTTGATCAATTTACGGTAGCCTGACAGTCATTTAATAATTTACGATTTTGACACAAGTAAAATCGTCCTCAAATGGGCCAATCGTTGCTCAATGTACTATTTAACGGTGCACTATTACCCGTAACTTAATACACTGTTCCCTGATTGGTTGCCGGGATAACGCCACGTGAGCCATTGAACCAATCAACGTTCACCTCACCTTCGTCGGATGATTTTACGGCAAGACCCCGTAAAATGATCAATTTACTAAAATACATACTTTAAATAATACATTTCCACTGCCGTTAATTATTTTCCGGAAGTTAATCAACTACCTAGGAAATTGATCAAAGTCAAAGTCAAAATAATCTTTATTTGTATAGGTTTTTAAAAAAAACACTTACAAATCGTCAAAGCTACCACCGGTTCGGAAAGCAGTATTCTACCGAGAAGACACCGGCAGGAACAAGAAGAAAGATCAACTTACGATTCTTGCTATTTTCCGGTGACACCTATTCGCTGTATCCCTCGTCCGATGATAGAAAGAGGCCGGAGGAATCAAGTTAAATAACTCTGTCGCACACTCACCAAAATGTCGCCGATAAAATACCGAGAGTAGGGACTTGCACCGGAGCAGTGAGAACCGGAGAATCACCGGTGATTCATCGGTAAAAGTAATCGATTAAAACTAATCGGTGATTAATCGATTAAACTCCGGTGATTGTATTGTATTTAAGAAGATTTAATTAATGTTAAAAACATTAGATAAATAAAAGAAAGATTCATTAATCAAAAAGTATTTTAATTATCTAACCACATTAATTTAAATTATTTACGAATTTGCTTGAATCTTATAAGATTAATAATTTCAGTCATTAACTGAAAACGTTCTTGTTCTTTTATATGATTCATTTCACTAGCGTGCATGATCTATATTTTCAGTTTGAGTTCCAGTTTCATTTCTTCTGGTATCTTGATTATTTGAAATATTTGGTGGAAACTACTATAGAAGTGCATTTTTATTTGATGACAAAATTATTGTACCTCATTTTTTTCGTAAATCTTTTTCCTTGGATGGACCTGGATTCGGCCTATTAGAGCTATTCGTAAACTACCAGTTTTTCATCAAAAATATCTAATAAAGTAGCCATCCGGCCTTACAATAGGGAATATGCATGAAAAATAATTTCATGTATTTACTAATTTATCGTAAAATACATAAAAATATACTACGAACAGTGAAAACAAAATCAAAATTGGCTGAAAATTGGGCGAGATACAGTCGTTGAAAGTGAATATATATGTCTCTCTCACGCGAAACAGATTTTTCTATGGAGTTTGTATGGCGGGCACGGTACGTGACGTCATCCGCCACGTCGGATCTCTCTGTCTAAGCAATAACAAACACTACACAAGTTTCGAACTTACTTTGGGGCCAGCTCAAACAGTGTGATTTGTCCTCAAATATTAAAAAAAAATATCTTAATTATTTTTGTAAAGCTCCTTTACAAAAAACCGGTGAATTCAATCGGTTGTCAAAATTTCGCTCCGGTGCAAGTCCCTAACCGAGAGACAAGCGACTTTCCGACGGTGCTCAAGACTTTGCAGTCTCCCATCGCAAAGTAGGTCGTTACAGAGGACCTACTACAGAAAACGACAACGATCGTTCGTTGAACAGATCGCGTATTTTTGCCCCATAAATCCCTCTCATTTGTCCCTCCCGTGTTCTAATATATCAATTAAATTGTTGAAAGTCGACGTTGACGAATTTTAATTCGTATATTCGAACACGGGAGGGACAAATGAGAGGGATTTATGGGGCAAAAATACGCGATCCGTTCAACGAACGATCGTTTTCGTTTTCTGTAGTAGGGCCCCTGATGATCTTCCTCGCACGCTTCTCAATCGATTCCAGCGCCTGATTCTTAGGGGCTGCGCAGACGATAGGGGTGAGAGCCTTCCGCTTAGGGGTGAGAGCCTTCCGCTCCCCCAACAGTCCGGTGATGATGACAAGGCCGGCCTGGCCATCATCGTAGTCATTTAGAAAAAAAAAAAAAGCTGCGCAGATGACAGGCTTTTTGTGCGATAGAGTCTGCGTCCGACACATTTAGGGGCTGCGCAGACGACATACTTTTTGTGCGATAGAGTCTGCGTCTGAGACATTTAAAAAGAGCATCTAGGTCCCTACAGCTCTGCCGACAGAATGATCGAAGATGTGCGTTGAGTCTGTGAAATATCCGCGACAGATTTTTGCGCGTCGTGTGCGTTACTGCATATAGGTACCTAATTGCATCACAGACTAAAAAGTGCGTCACAGATAGTCTGTCGTCTGCGCTGCCCCTGAGTAATACAATGTACTGGTATTTATCTACACGTAACTTATTAATAAGCGGAATGTCATTCAACCTTGTTAAAATACAATCAGTTATCATTTCACACACCAACACAAGATTAACGCATTAGATTAGCTCTTTAATGATAGTGTATTTTAAGTTAAATATTAAATTAAAAAAGACATACATACATATACAAAATATATAAATTTATTTCACACTAGCGAGCCGCCCTCGCTACGCTTGGGGTATTTAAGATTATTACGACGTAACTATAACAGATAGACAAAATCTGTCGTAACATTTTTTGTAGATAATTATATTTTCTGCAAAGTCGTAGTACATTATTCTGTTGTACAATCAATAGTTTTCGCAATGCACGCGATGTAAGAAAGTTTTTGGACATTTTTTCACACCTTGGGTTACATTATTGGAATTTTAGAAAGGATCCCTAATTTTTTTGAAAAATTAATTTACCCTATGATCACCGGAGATAGTGTAGCTTCCTAACAGTGAAAAAATATTGCAAATCGGTTTAGTAGTTTCGGAGCTTATTCAATATAAACAAGCAAACAAAAAAAAAAACAAATCTTTCCTCTTTATAATATTAGTGTAGATAAAAATATACTTACGGTACTCGCGTACATCTTGTAATATGGATCCACTTTTTTCATATTAGCATGTAGACGATTAAAAAGTTTATTTACAACACTGTAATACATTTGAAATTCATTTCTATTCAACGCAATATATCTTGCGACGTCTTTTTGCAAAAAATCGTTAATATAATTAGAATTATTACGCCTCACCATTTTGTTTTTGATAACAATTCACTTTGATAAAGTTAATAACAAAGGTTTCATTAAAACAAAATGTTTATGATGAAATACACTTTAGAAATGCGCTGCTGATTCAGTCAAGCTGTTTTTATTTGTAGGTTGGCAGTACGTTATCGCCAAAGAGAACGGAATTTACCGGCCATAGACAAACTGCCACAGATTGTTTGCGTTTTAGGGACCCTATTACTAAAGCACATACAATACATTGTTCCGATCCCAAAGTAAACAGCTTGAGATATCTCCAGTATGTGGTTTTTTGCCGCTTTTTGCCCGATATTAAAATCAGCGTGGTAAAATAATGTGGAACTATTTGTGCGCGAGTCAGACTTTGGTTGGTTATTTTTATAACACAACTTAACACAATTACTAAGTCCATGCAATTATTAAAGTTCAAAATGTAACTTAAGCATGTTGAATGTCAGTAAAACTTTCAATAGGACATTTTATGAACGTTTCGAATATATTTGTTTTAAAATACGAAATCAATCATCAGTTTAAGGAGTAGAATTATTTATAATTATTATAGTACAGTGTTTTCGTTAAAAATAATTTATTTATTCAACTTAAAAACAAAAGAATTACTAACACTTTGACAGCTGTCATTTTAATCACTTTCGATTTCGGCCATTTGTCGAAACATCACTGTCGGACGTTGCTTGACGCAGGATCAACACCATCTGCCGTTCGTCGACGGAACTAGTGATAATATAAGAAATAAGAGTTATTAAATTATTATTTACTAAGACGATAATAAATTGACACAAAGTACCTACATTTCTAGAAAATAAAAAACAAAATAAAAACAGAAAAAAGATAAATAAAAAACATAAATCTCGAAGACCGGGCGTTGCTGCGTAATATCTTATGTTGTAGCGATGTGGCGGTAGATGTCGCTGTTAGGTTTTTTTTTACAAGTTTCTTTTTTATATAAAAGAGCGTTCAGGGTGACCTCACTCCACCTGATGGTAAGCGGTCGTGAGGTCCAAAAGTTAGGTCGACAGGCACAATAGAACAAACCGATTGCGCCTGTCGCCCTCACCCTGAAGGCCCACTGAGTTGCCGTTTCACGCCCCGCCTATAGAACCCAGGATTGTAAGAGGAAGGACATGACTTAATGTTCATAAATACGAATTAAATTAATTAAAATCGACTTTGACGAATTTTAGTTTGTTTATTCGATTGGTGGGTTTGCCCTAATGTGCCTGTCGATCCGTCCAGGAAAACATGTCTTATCACTTGTAAGTACATATATTCTCAAACCAACTTTATACCTAGTACATGTTAGTATAGATATAAATGTAGTTACTTAAAAAGTACCGGTTATAGATGGGGAATTTCTGACTTTTATATGATTCTCTATTTACACTATAGGTACTTTTTTTGTTGTACTTATTATCTTATCATATCATTATGAATATTTAAATACCTATATTGAGAATCGATAGAAATATTTTATGAATCAGATCTGCACTCAGAGGCACAATTATCCGCCCACTTATGTTTTTCGTTGTAACTTTAAAATTTTATTTTAGATTTAATTATTAGTTATCTTTAGCAATATTAAAGATTACATCATTACAGATGAAAAACACTTAAATATGTTGGTGTTGTTTACATTGACGATAAAAATCATCAAGCGCTTAGTTATTATAACCAAAGGTATGCCACAATAAAGAATTGGGTTGTTAATTGTGCCTCTGAGTGTATTTTAAATTGTATGGTACTGAATAAGTATCAAGATTAATAATAAAATGATACATATGCTTAGGGTTGGCAACCCGGACGGGTTTGTCCTAGTTGGATTTGTCCTAGTTTGAAGGGCGTCCGGGGAACGTCCGGCCGGGACTTTTAAAAGTCCGGGTAAAATCCGGACACATTTGAAATCGAAACTCAAATTCTTATAGATAAGCGATAAACCCACAATCAAGAATAATAAAAAATGAATGAAAATATTCTGATGTGTCCGGGGAAAAACCATATTTCGCCCAAATGTCCGGAATTTTTTCGGTGTTATCCGGCGCGCGACAAATTAAGTGATGGCAACCCTACCTATGCTTGATGTCATTGATATTTTGGTTGTAAATACACAGAGATGGAAGACACACAAATGGTCATCACACGAATTTCTTTCCCGAGTGGGAATCGAACCCATGACTATTGATTCAGAACCCCCTGCGTTCTACTTGCACTACTAAATGAGCCACCGAGCCTGTCAAATTTAATAGGTATTAAACAGTAACTATAGTTCATTCGCGTTAAGAAAATAGTGACTGACAGGTCACTGACAGGCCACTAGCCAATCAAAATGCTATAGTATGCTTTTAAACTTTAAAAGGTTGATTTCATTTTGTCTTAAGAGAGAGTGGAAATTTTTTAATGTCGCTAAGAAAATCCAATTATTAGTTTTTAATAAAAAAAAAAATTAAAACTACTATAGCGGAGGATAATTCGATTAAATCCCGTTTCAGTTGACTAAAATAGTTTTTAACTTCCAAGAAAGATGGGGATGTAAGGGAGCGACCTATCATTTCGCTCCAAGCCACCCTCACCTGCCCGCGGTGCATCCTGCCGAATAACAAACAAGGCGCTGGGTACCGACTGGTGGCGGTATAACCATCACAATTGAAGGCGTAGCTAAATACTAAAGACCGGTGACGGGCAGCAGCGTCACCGGAGCAAGAAGCTACGCCCTGCGATCGCCAACCCGCCTGCCCAGCGTGGCGATTATGGGTATATCCTCCAGATGTTTGCTCTAAGTGGCGAACAACTGGAGAGGCCTAAGGTCCAGCAGTGGACTGTAATAGGCTGATGATGATGATGATGACTAAATACACACCTCTTCTTGCGTCATCATCGGGCTATCTGTGTCCACTGCTGGACATAGGCCTCTCCAGTCATTCGCCACTTTGGTCAAACATCTGAAGGCTTTACCCATATTAATCGCCACGCTGGGCAGGCAGGTTGGCGATCGCAGGGCGTAGCTCCTCGCTCCACTGACGCTGTTGCCTGTCATCGGTCTGTGGTATTTAGCTGCGCCTTCAATTGTGACGGTTATACCGCCACCAGTCGGTTGCCAGCGCCTCGTTTGTTATTCGGCAGGATGCACCACGGGCAGGTGAGGTTGGCTTGGAGTGACAAGACGATAGGTCGCTCCCTTACATCCCACTACCGTTCAGTGCACTCCCTAATCTGTAGGAACAGACTTGTCCCTACGAAAAGTGGAAGCACTTCCGCCGAGCTAGGTGATCGTGCTCGGGGACCACGGTCCGATGGACCATCTTGGTTTTTCGTATATGTCACCGGAAAATAGCAAGAATCGTAAGTTGATCAATTTCCTAGTTAGTTGATTAACTTTCGGAATATAACAAACGGTATTTGGAACGTATTATTTAACGAAATGGATTTCAGTTAGTTGATCAATTTACGGTAGCCTGACAGTCATTTAATAATTTACGATTTTGACACAAGTAAAATCGTCCTCAAATGGGCCAATCGTTGCTCAATGTCCTATTTAACGGTGCACTATTACCCGTAACTTAATACACTGTTCCCTGATTGGTTGCCGGGATAACGCCACGTGAGCCATTGAACCAATCAACGTTCACCTCACCTTCGTCGGACGATTTTACGGCAAGACCCCGTAAAATGATCAATTTACTAAAATACATTCGTTAAATAATACATTTTAACTGCCGTTTATTATTTTCCGGAAGTTAATCAACTACCTAGGAAATTGATCAACTTACGATTCTTGCTATTTTCCGGTGACATATATAGCGAGTCGTGATGTAAACTTCGTTTGCGCGTTGTAGGATTCTGTATTGTAGCGATGTATAGATAGATGTTGCTACATGTCGCTACAAATCTATCGGGAGCTCGTACCAATCGAAAAGTTTCCAATACTCTCTCTATAAAGGAGTAGGTAAATCTTTTAGTGCAAATATGCATTTCGTAAATCCCATAAGTCGATACCGTAGTTACGACAGGGAAGGACTGAGGGCAAAATGATTTTTTTCTTATAGCAGTTCGACATAATGGCTTCCCTACGCCTGATGGAAGGGTAAGAGAAGCCCAAGTCGCTAAGACAACGAGCAAGTAAGCCTGTCAGTTGCCGCCATGCCGGCCCAACCCGAACCTCCCACGGGCTCCGGAAACTATTCACCGACAGAAACACGACCTGGAGGTCATTTGGCTGCGGTATTCTATAGGGTGGAGCTCCTTTCCCTGTGATATTTATTATTATACTGCCACCAATCGGTTGCCAAAATCTCGTTTGTTATTCGGTAGGATGCACCACGGGTAGGTGAGGTCGGCTTGAAGCGAAAATATGATGGTTACAATTTACATCCCCTCAAAATCATCTTAAAAACACTATACCAATACTCCCAGTCCGAGCCTGTTACCTAAACCTTAGTGCAATTCTGTCTACAAAGGAAGCTAGGTATTTTCAGAAGCGACTTTATTAATACATTCGCAATAATCAGATTTAAGTACTAACGTCTGTATACATTTAAATCTGTAGAGATGTCAATTCTGTACATGAAAATATATTTTCAAAATAACTAACAGGAATTTGTGATCGATACCTACAGATGCCAAAAATGCAATCAGTATTATCTGTACTGTATGTTCGTTATAGAAACAAAAACTACTTGACGGATTTTAACGAAACTTGGTACAATTATTCCCTTACTGTGTGCCGCTGTGCCGGCGGCGTTCCTCGAGTGGATATGGCGTTTCAAAAATAACGGACTTCCATAAAATGGTGCCTTAATTTCAAGTTTGACTTCAAGCAATACATTGGTGAAAACCGTATGTAATTCTATGCAGTAGTTCTCGCGTGATGCGCGATCAAATATACAGATAAAAATTTCTCCCGTTTTCCCAACTTTTCCCATCACTGCTCTGCTCCTATTGATTGTAATAATCGTACCAAGTTTCGTCAAAATCCGTCCAGTAGGTTTTTTTCTATAACGAACATACAGACAGACAGACAAAAATTTTACTGACTGCATTTTTGGCATCAGTATCGATCACTAATCACCCCCTGATAGTTATTTTGAAAATATATTCCATGTACAGAATTGACTTCTCTACAGATTTATTATAAGTATAGAAGAAGATAGATAGAAGATAGATACCTATAGATAACTATATTTAATGTTTAAATTGCTTTACTCTTCGACGATACAAATTAAACAAAATATAAACAAAATTAATAATATAACTCAGAAATATGTTATGATACCTAAACCAAAGACCTTTGGCCATTCAAAATGGATTTTCATTTTGCAAGGGTAATCAGAAGCCCTGTTGGCGATTAGCTGGTAAATATTTAAGAGGATACTGAAATGGGGGTGGGGGGGGGGGGGGGGTGTAGGTACAGGAATTGGGTCATGCAGTTTTAAGTGAGGTTGTTGATAGATTTTGTGTAGTTTGCTTGCTTTACTTATTTCATTATATTCACTTTGATAGGAGACATTTCATTTTACTGGCTCGGTGGCTCAATTGGCAGTGACCCCTGCCTTTTGAACCACGGGTCGTGTCGTGGATTCGATCCCCACCCGGGACAAACATTCGTGTGATGAACATTTGTGTTTGTTCCGTGTCTGGGTGTTTATTAAGTATTTATTTGTGGTAACTTCGTTGTTCTGATACCCATAACACAAGTGCTTAAGCTACTTAGGTACTTTGGGATCGGAGCAATGTATGTGATGTTGTCTGATATTTATATTTAAGTTACACGTCAAAAACTTTAAAAGCATTTATTTTTTATCAAAAATAACATTTTACTATTTTCTTAACAAACTTCTAGCTCACTAAATCACTACTTTGAAAAGAAAAAATCATCGTTTTCTTACAGGAGGTAAAAAAAAATTTATCGAAAGATGGAAATTTTACTAGAACAACGGCTTATATCTTACTCCACCTGATGGTAAGCGGTTGTGAGGTCCAACAATAGAACAAACGTACCGCGCCTGTCGCCCTCACCCTGAAGGCCCACTGAAATGCCATTTCACGCCCCGCCTAAAGAACCCAGGATTGTAAGAGGAAGGAAACACATGAGCTGGAAGGGCATTCCATGACTTAATGGCACGGGGCAGGAACGAGGAACTAAAACCTCTTGGTGCGCGCCACTATTGTCCGAACTATAAATTGTCTGCGGTATTCTCAATTCGAGCGAAGATTCGCTATGCCCTACCTCTCTAACTGTATTTCCTCTTGTTCCAGAACACTACCACATCTTCGTCGGCGATTTGAGTCCAGAAATAGAGACTCAAAGCTTGCGGGACGCTTTCGCACCGTTCGGAGAAATATCGTAAGTAAAATCATTACTAATATTAGTTCAAATGGCCCTTACATTCGCGCGTCTATCATTACAGCGATCCATCAACTTTTCGCTCCAAGCCAACTTAAAGACGCACAAGGGCGTACTGTATTCCCAAAGCCAGGCAGGCAAACCTAACCACCAAAGCTGAAATCTCATATTGAATGAACGAAAAGATTAAGATGATGAAAAAGATATATAAAAAAAAATGTAATCACAAGAAAGTGGTCGTAAAAATAAGCCAAGATGTAAAATAAAAACATGGCTGCCGAGTTTTGTCTGTTGGCCACTGTCCAGAGGCGTGTGGCCTCAGTGAAAGATGTTTAGAAGTTTAAAACTTTTATTAAAAAGAAAGAAAGAAAAATTTATTCTTTTTTTTATATAGTAGCTCAACATAATGCTTCCCTACGCCTGATGGAAAGCGAAAGAGAAGCCCAAGTCGCTGTGACAACGGGCAAGTAACTGGTCAGTTACCTGTCAGTTGTCATCGCCATGCCGGCCCAACCCTCACCCCCCACGAGCTCCGGAAACCATACTCACCGGCAGAAACACGACCCGGAGGTCATTGACTGCGGTATTCCGTGGAGGTCCTTCCCCGGACGGCAGCTCAATTCGAGCGAACATTCGCTATGCTCTACATCTCTATAAGGTTAAAGAAAGAAAAATTATTGGCCAACAAAATGATACATAGACATTACATACATTACAGATACCTACACAAATCACAATGAATAATATTAAAAAGAGGATAACAACGATGCAAAATAAAAAAAAATAATGTCGTTGTCGTAAAAAAATTAATTAGCCCGTCTTATAGATTATTTAAAAAAAGAGACACATATTTTTTAATTTCTAAATTAGACCAAAAATAACAGTATATCTTTGTAATTTTTGAGGTCGTAAGGTCCAAAAGTTAGGTCAACAGGCACAATAGGACTTTTTTTTTCCTAAATGACTACGATGATGGCCAGGCCGGCCTTGTCATCATCACCGTTGGGGGAGCGGAAGGCTCTCACCCCTACACAATAGAACAATCAGGGGCCCTACTACAAAAAACGAAAACGATCGTTCGTTGAACGGATCGCGTATTTATGCCCCATAAATCCCTCTCATTTGTCCCTCCCGTGTTAGAACATACGAACTAAAATTCGTCAACGTCGATTTTCGAGAATTTAATTGATTAGAACACGGGAGGGACAAATGAGAGAGATTTATGGGACAAAAATACGCGATCCGTTCAACGAACGATCGTTTTCGTTTTCTGTAGTAGGGCCCCTGGTATCCCCGCTTTAAGTCACACCCCGCCTTTTGTAAGCTACTTTGCTCATACGACCAAGGAAACCACTGCATACTATAACGGTGACACAGATTTTAGCTGCATACCTATCACATTTTTATGGAAGACGATATACGGGATTTAAGGGCCATCATCTTTTCGCTCCAAGCCACCTGCCCGTGATGCATCCTGCTGAATAACAGACGAGGCGCTGGCAACCGACTGGTGGCGGTATAACCATCACGATTGAAGGCGTAGCTAAATACCATAGGCCGATGACGGGCAGCAGCGTCACCGGAGCGAGAAGCTACGCCCTGGCGCCTGCCCAGCCCTCTCCAGTCGCTCGCCACTTTGAGGCTTTACACATAATCGCCACGCTAAGCAGGCGGGTTGGCGATCGCAGGTCGTAGCTTCTCGCTCCGGTGACGCTGCTGCCCGACATCGGCCTGTGGTATTTAGCTACGCATTCAATAGGTTTGTAGCCTTAAAAATGTAATTAGTCCGTCTTTTAGCGTATTCAAAAATAAATGACACGTATTTTTTAATTTGTAAATGTCACCGAAAAATAGCAAGAATCGGAAGTTGATCAATTTCCTAGGTAGGTAGTTGATTAACTTCCGGAAAATACTAAACGGCAGTTAAATTAAAATGTATTATTCAACGTATGTATGTTAGTAAATTGATCATTTTACGGGGTCTTGCCTTGATGATTTTACATGATGATGATTTTACATCATCCGACGAAGGTGAGTTGAACGTTGATTGGTTCAATGGCTCACGTGGTGTTATCCGGCAATCAGGGAACAGTGTATTAAGTTACAGGTAACATTGCACCGTTAAATAGTACATTGAGCAACGATTGGCCCATTTGAGGACGAGTTTACTTGTGTCAAAATCGTAAATTATTAATTTACTGCCAGGCTACCGTTAGTTGATCAATTAACTTAAATCCATTGCGTTAAATAATACATTTCAACTATGTACCGTTTGTTATATTCCGAAAGTTAATCAACTACCTAGGAAATTGGTCAACTTCCGATTCTTGCTATTTTCCGGTGACATAAATAAGACTAAAAATTATAAACTTATAGCCCGTTGAAATTACGCGTGACGTCACTCGGAGTGGCATTTTTACGGGACGGAGTGACATCAAAGACTCCCACTCCTAACTTTTGAGTGCCTTGTATCTTTGCTATTTTTTATTTGAATGGAAAAAGGAAAAATACGTGTCCAATACATTTTTATGATCTAAAATACGGACTAAATATAATGTAATTATTTTGACACCCAAAACATCCCTATTGTGATGGTGGATAAGTCGTTTGCAAGAGCCTCGTTTGTTGTTCGGCAGGATGCACCACGGGCAGGTGAGGGTGGCTTGGAGCGAAAAGATGTTAGGTCGCTTCCTTACATCCCCAGTTATGTAGTAGACCTAAATATAACATCGATCACGAACAGACCCGCGGGTCCATAATAGGCCTTGCAAATTGTGTCTCTTATCTAAAAGTCACCGTTCACAGTGACTCGTAAACTTTTATACCCAGGCATTAAAAATACAGACCTCTCGAAGTGGAAAAGAGATAGATGCAAATACTATAAGTATGTGAGAGACGGCGAATGCTTTGTCGTCACAATTCTTGTTGATTATAATCTGTGTTTATGCGATTTGGAAGGTTTTTAAATTTTCGCGTGAATCACTTCTAGTATTTTATTAGGATCTCTAAATTTCTTTTTTATAGTAGGTAATACGCTATAATAGCTTCTCTACTCCTAGCATTTTTTTTATAGTGGCTCGACATAATGGCTTCCCTACGCCTGATGGAAAGCAAAAGAGAAGCCCAAGTCGCTGTGAAAACGGACAAGGAACTGGTCAGTTACCTGTCAGTTGGCACCGCCATGCCGGCCCAACCCTAACCCCCCACGAGCTCCGGAAACCCTACTCACCGGCAGAAACACGACCCAGAGGTCATTTGACTGCGGTATTCTATAGGGTGGAGGTCCTTCCTCGGACGGACGGCTCAATTCGAGCGAAGATTCGCTATGCCCTACCTCTCTTAAAATTAATTATCTACAGATTTATTATAAGTTTACATAAACCCAAACCTACTTCCTCCGTGCTTCGGAAGGCACGTTAAGCTGTTGGTCCCGGGTGCTATCTTTACCAACTCAGATAGCAGTCGTTACATCATATCAGAGATGATGATAACTCTGACTCCTAACTGGGAATGGGTATAGCTTACCCTAAGTGTTGCGGAGGTTTGATGGCAGTCGCTCTGTGTAAAAGCTTAGCCCTCGCCAAATCTCTCAGTTTGGGAAGCCGACCCTGAGACAATCGGGAAAAAAGGCTAGGATGATGATGAATACGCTATAATAGCTTCTCTACTCCTAGCAATTTCTTGATGGTGATAGCTTTGTGCGAACGTTTTGAGAGACTCAAATATTATTATTATTTTTTAAATAAAAATAGCGTTTATTTGCCAGAGAGCGTTGCCAGCGCCTCGTTTGTTTCGCCACAATGCACCACGGGCAGGTGAGGTTGGCTTGGAGCGAACAGATGACAGGCCGCTCCCTTACATCCCATAATAATATAAATAAACTACATAATATATAATATTATTTTATGACTGGCTCGGTGGCTCAATTGATAGTGACCCCTGCCTTCTGAACCAAGGGTCGTGGGTTCAATTCCCACCCGGGACAGACGTTCGTGTGATGAATACTTGTGTTTGTTCCGTGTCTGGGTGTTTATATTTGTATTTAAGTATTTATTAGTGGTACCTTCGTTGTTCTGATACCCATAACACAAGTGCTTAAGCTACTTACTTTGGGATTAGAGCAATGTATGTGATGTTGTCTGATATTTATTTATTTATTTATTTTATGTATTTTTTGTCAACAGGGACTGTCGTGTGGTGCGGGACCCGCAGACCTTAAAATCTAAGGGTTACGGTTTCGTTTCGTTTCTGAAGAAATCAGTGAGTATTTTGACTACTTCATCATCATCCCACATCAGTCCACTGCTGGACATAGGCCTCTCCCAATCCTCGCCACTTCGATCGGTCCCGGGCCTCTCGCATCCAGCACTTGCCAGCCGTACTGCGCAAATCGTCACTCCACCTGGCCTGAGAGCGTCCAACACTACGTTTGCCGAGACGCGGACTACTTACCTACATAGAATTAACCTTAGAATTCATGTGACAGTAGACAGTGACATCTGACAGTGACATCTGACAGTGACATCTGACAGTGACATCTGTCGTCTCGTTTCTACACTCCACGCAAGGTGCGGGGTAGGAGGGCAGTCTGCGTCCCATCGCCGCCGAGTAAAGACGTGTTCGTGTGAGGATAGCGAGCCGATATATGAACTAAACACATCGTTCATTACTTTATTGTTCATGGTTATTTCATATGTGGATTATCTACTACATGAGGTTCACACCTAAAACGGAGAATATCCACTAAACCCGACGGTGGTCCGCTACGAGCACTCGGTCTGAGCGGGTCGGGATGCCCGGAGGGATTCGACACAACCCCCCACAGCGCGGCAGCGCTGTGCCGCCCAGCGTGAACTGCGCACCTCGGGAGGACGTTGCGGTGTCCTCCCTGCATCTTGCGATGCACGACGCCACTGACCACTATGCCTGGAGGCACGTGTTGTCGTCTTCCTCGAGGCCGCTAACCGGAGCGCAAGGGGGCCCCCCCTCAAGCGCGCCACAGCCCCGAAGGCCCTTTTAGTCGCCCCCTACGACAGGCAGGGATACCTCGGTAGTATCCTACGCCCCATACCGCAGGGCGCATGGTCGTCACCCCTGTTCTAACTATATTCCACCATTTTCAGGAAGCTGAGTCGGCTATCACGTCGATGAACGGGCAATGGCTCGGCTCAAGATCTATTCGCACGAACTGGGCCACCAGGAAACCACCAGCGCCGAAGAACGAACGTAAGTACCTTGTGAAAGTGACCACTATTAATAAAATGTAAAAAGTCTACGAAGGGTGGTCACCCTTATTTTTTTACTCCATTATTCATTATTTTTTTAAGAAGAGCTTTCAGGATAACCTCACTCCACCTGATGGTAAGCGGTCGTGAGGTCCAAAAGTTAGGTCGACAGGCTTGACCAAAATTTGACAACGATTTCCTCCGTGCTTCGGAAGGCACGTTAAGCTTTTGTTCCCGGGTGCTATCTTTACCAACTCAGATAGCAGTCGTTACATCATATCAGAGATGATGATAACTCTGACGCTTAAACTGGGAATGGGTATACATCTGCCCCGTGCCTTCAAGTCATGGAATGTCTTTCCCGCTCATTTGGTTACTTCCTCTTACAATCCTGGGTTCCTTAGGCGGGGCGTGAAACGGCATCTCAGTATGCCTTCAGGGTGAGGGCGACAGGCTCGGTGGGTTGGTCCTATTGTGCCTGTCGACCTAACATTTAAACCTCACGACCGAACCATCGAAGGAGTGAGATCATCCTGAATGCTCTTTTTATAAAAAAAAAACTTTAAAAGCCAAGTTAATATTATTTCCACCTGTAATAAAAACAAGGGAAGGTGAAATTCGCCATAATGAGCATGGGAAAATAATCCTGCATTCCCCCTCCATTAATATTAAACGCACAATTTGCTTGTGATAAAAAGAATATCTAATAATAATGTTGTTGATTGACATATCTTATTATTAAGTAGATGAAGTACGAATATTACATTTTTAATTGTACCTTTGAAGCGCTTGTACTTTGATCTAAGCAGAATTAAGATATAAAGCCAAGTTAATACCTAAAGGGAGTGTTTATAACATAATTCGGAGTTTATTTAGAATTTACGAGAAGCGGGGCATAGAGAATCTTCGCTCGAATTGATACTTATAATAAACTAGCTGTGCTCGCGACTTCGTCCGCGTGAAATAGTATATTTTACCCTTTTTTTTACATTTTCCATTATTTCTTCGCTCCTAATAGTTGCAGCGTGATGTTAAGTATATAGCCTAAAGCCTTCCTCGATAAATGGTCTATTCAACACAAAAAGAATTTTTCAATTCGGACCAGTAGTTCCTGAGATTAGCGCGTTCAACAAACAAACAAACAAACTCTTCAGCTTTATAATATTAGTTAAGATTTACGAGAAGTGGGGCATAGAGAATCTTGGCTCGAATTGATACTTATAATAAATCTGTAGAGAGGTCAATTCTGTACGTGAAATATATTTTCAAAATAACTATCAGGGGGTGATAAGTGATTGATACTGATGCCAAAAATGCAATCAGTAATATTTTGTCTGTCTGTATGTATGTTCGATAAAGAAACAAAAACTACTTGACGGATTTTAACTAAACTTGGTTATTCTTCATACTCCTGGGCAGGTTATAGTATACTTTTCATCGCGTTACGATTCGTAGGAGCAGAGCAGTGATGGGAAGTGTTCGGAAAACGGGAGTAATTTTTATACCTGTGTATGTTGGAACGCGCATCACCCAAAAACTACTGCATGGAATTGAATGCGGTTTTCACAAATGTATTCAAATAATAATTATCAGATAACATCACATACATTGCTCTAATCCCAAAATAAGTAGCTTAAGCACTTGTGTTATGGGTATCAGAACAACGAAGGTACCACAAATAAATACTTAAATACAAATATAAACACCCAGACACGGAACAAACACAAGTGTTCATCACACGAATGTTTGTCCCGGGTGGGCCACCGAGCCAGTCAGTATTGCTAGAGGTCTAACTTAAAATTTAGTGACCATTTTATGGAAGTCCGTTATTTTTGAAACCCCATATCCACGCGTGCGACGCCGCTAGCACAGCTAGTGCATAATATAGTATTGCACCTGTGCGAAGCCGGGGCGGGCCGCTAGTAACATACAATAGCAGAATTCACGTCTAGTTTCGTAACGGTACCGAAACACCTAGAGCGAACAAAAACGCACCATTATGCATACAAATTGACTCCCCCCTCCATACACCCCCCACAGCCGGCTCAGCGAATGCAATTCGGTTGTATTATTGGAAGCGATAGTGCTGTGAAAATGGCGTTAAATTTGATATCGATAGGTCTACCAAATTGTTAAAAGTGACTGAAAAGACTATTAGGGATGTAAGGGAGCGGTCTATCATCTTTACGCTCCAAGCCAACCTCACTGGTCGTGGTGCATCCTGCCGAATAACAAACGAGGCGCTGGCAACCGATTGGTATAGCCATCACAATTAAAGGCGTTGCTAAATAGCACAGACCGATGACAGCAGCGTCACCGGAGCGAGAAGCTACGCCCTGCGATCGCCAACCCGCTTGCCCAGCGTGGCGATTATGGGTATATCCTCCAGATGTTTGCTGTAAGTGGCGAACAACTGGGGAGGCCTAAGTCCAACAATGAACTGCAATAGGCTGATGATGATGAAAAAAGACAGGCTCGATGGCTCATTTGGTATCATCACCCCCTGATAACAGTTAAGTGAATCTTAGCTAAGACCAAGTGGTTCGTGTACTAAAAGGCATGGCTTCAAATCCAACCAGAGGCCAACATGATATACATCTACATGACCCAAGAGTTAATGGGTAGAGAAAGCTCCTAGTTTAATTTCGCCGTACCATTTTGTGCAATATAAACAAACGTACTGCATCACGTATTGCGTTTGTTATGTGTCAAACTATGTTCAGATTTCTCAGCCTTGAATCGAATATATCTTCATTTTGTTTTAGCATCCATTAATTTTAGCATTGTAAGCGTATGCATAGGTTATATCAATATCAATAGAGAGGATTTCCTAAAACACCAAGAGGCTGAAATAATTGATTTATCCGAAGCGAAGCCAGGAGCGGGCTGCTAGTAAGTAATAGATAGATGTTAATATCGATAAGGCGACATACAATACTGTAATAGTTTTTTCTTAAGAATATCTATATATCGATAATATTACGGCAATTTTTAATCGGTTATCGACTATACTTGTACACAACACTATTACTTTATGTGACTTCGTTAGGGTCGGCACAGAGGTAGAAAATACTATTATTACGTATGTGTGTATTCATCATCATCAGCCCGTGTCAGTCCACTGCTGGACATAGGCCTCTCCTAATGTTCGCCACCTTGATCGATTTTGGGCCTCTCGCATCCAGCACTTGCCAGCCGTCCTGCGCAAATCGTCACTCCACCTGTGTGTATTGAGCCGCCCGTCCGGGGAAGGACCTCCACCCTATAGAATACCGCAGTCAAATGACCTCTGAGTCGTGTTTCTGCCGGTGAGTAGGGTTTCCGGAGCTCGTGGGGGGTTGGGGTTGGGCCGGCATGGCGGTGGCAACTGACAGGTAATTGACCGGTTACTTGCCCGTTGTCACAGCGACTTGGGCTTCTCTTTCGCTTTCCATCAGGCGTAGGGAAGGCATTATGTCGAGCCACTATAAAAAAATGTCCAGCATTGGACTGATACGGACTGATATTGATGATATTTCTATTTCTTTACCTGCCAAATCTGCTGAATAAACATTTATTTCTTATATTTGCAGTAAACTCCAAGCCTCTTACCTTTGACGAGGTATACAACCAGAGCTCGCCGACCAACTGTACGGTCTACTGCGGCGGTCTCACCACCGGTCTCACCGAGGAGCTGATGCAGAAGACCTTCCAGCCGTTCGGCACCATCCAGGAGATCAGGGTGTTCAAGGACAAAGGATACGCGTTCATAAGGTACATGGTCTTTGCGGGTTAGGGGGCATCTCGTCCCAGACAAAAACTGCATCATAAAACTCTCCCATTCCTTCCCCCCCTCCCCCAATGCTTAATTTAATTCACAATACGAACAGGAGAGGGACAAATGCGAGGCAAAGGCATTTATGGAGCAAAAATACGCGGCCCATTCAACTAACGATCGTTTTCAATTATTAAAGTAGTGTCCCAATTTGTAGGTACCCGTCCTATAGAATACCGCAGCGAAATGACCTCCGGGTCGTGTTTCTGCTGGAGAGTAGGGTTTCCGGAGCTCATGGGGGGTTAGGGTTGGGCCGGCATGGCGGTGGTAACTGACAGGTAACTGACCAGTTACTTGCCCGTTGTCACAGCGACTTGGGCTTCTCTCTCGCTTTCCATCAGGCGTAGGGAAGCCATTATGTCGAGCCACTATAAAAAAAAAAATGTCGTCCCAGACGAAAACTGCATCATAAATCCGCTTTTGCAGTGCGTCTGAGATGTTTGCGCAGATGAGAACTGATGGTTTTCAGACGCTCATGCGAAAGGCAGCGTCATTAATGCATCGTGTACGGGGGAGTGACAACAACATACTGAGGGTAGTGGCAGAGGATCCGCATGCGAATATATTAAGGCACTTCGTGCGAGTGATGACCGAAGTCACCAAAAGTGCTGGGTCGCGTTCGCAGGAGGTGCCACTTAGGTACATGACACAATAGACTAGGTAAATGTAGCTATTTAAGAGAGGTAGGGCATAGCGAATCTTCGCTCGAATTTCAGCCGCTCGTCCGGGGAAGGACCTCCACCCTATAGAATACCGCTATCAAATGACCTCTGGGTCGTGTTTCTGCTGGTGAGTAGGGTTTCCGGAGCTCGTGGGGGGTTAGGGTTGGGACGGCATGGCGGTGGCAACTGACAGGTAACTGACCAGTTACTTGCCCGTTCTCACAGCGACTTTGGCTTCTCTTTCGCTTTCCATCAGGCGTAGGGAATCCATTATGTCGAGCCACTATAAAAAAAAACTTATAAATTACTTGTATTGTTATACTAACCCTTAGATTTATAATCATTGTTACTAACCCATGGATCAAAGTTATCCGAAATAAAGATTTAATTTGATTTGATTTGAAATCACTCCCATTTGTCCCCGCCGTGCTCGTTTAAACGAAAGTTTAAGATAGGGCATAGCGAATCTTCGCTCGAATTGAGCTGCCCGTTCGTGAGGACCTCCACCCTATAGAATACCGCAGCCGAATGACCTCCGGGTCTTAGGCTGCTCTGTCGCTTTTCATCAGGCGTAGAGAAGCCATTATGTCGAGCTACTATAAGAATTAATAAAATTTTTTTTATAGTGGCTCGACATAATGGCTTCCCTACGCCTGATGGAAAGCGAAAGAGAAGCCCAAGCCGCTGTGACAACTGGCAAGTAACTGGTCAGTTACCTGTCAGTTGCCACCGCCATGCCGGCCCAACCCTAACCCCCCCATGAGCTCCGGAAACCCTACTCGCCGGCAGAAACACAACCCAAAGCTCATTTGGCTGCGGTATTCTATAGGGTGGAGGTCCTTCCCCGGACGGGCGGCTCAATACGAGCGAAGATTCGCTATGCCCTACCTCTCTTAGAATATTATGATAATACGACATACAGACACCTCTGGGTTCGAAGCAATATCCTTGTTACGGCTGGAACTGGCGTCTAGGGGTGTGGAATCAAAGCAAAGAACGGGAAACCACAAAAACACTTTAATAGTCCAGCCGTAGATGGACTGTATACTTCAACTACTTACAAAACAAACAAAAAAAAAACCATAGCAACTAAAATACTTCCAAATATAAAACTATGTACAAAACTGGTCCTTGATATCGTCTTGTCTATGTACCCTCAGATTTTCGACTAAAGAAAGCGCTACCCACGCCATCGTGGCGGTTCACAACACGGATGTCAACGGGCAACCCGTCAAGTGCTCCTGGGGAAAGGAGTCTGGAGACCCCAACAATGCTCAAGGACAGGGACAGGTAATGTCTTAATTTATTTCCTACTAGCTGTGCCAGCGGCTTCGCACGCGTGGTAATCGGCTTTCAAAAATAACGAACTTTAGTAAATGTATCTTATGAATTACTTGTATTGTATTACTAACCCTTACATTTTCAAGCATTGTTACTAACCCATGGATCAAAGTTATCCGAAAAAAAAGGTTTAATTTGATTTGATTTGAAATCACTCCCATTTGTCCCCCCCGTGATCGTATATACGAAAGTTTAAGATAGCGAATCTTCGCTCGAATAAAGCTGCCCGTCCGTGAGGACCTCCACCCTATAGAATACCGCAGCCAAATGACCTCCGGGTCTTAGGCTGCTCTGTCGCTTTTCATCAGGCGTAGAGAAGCCATTATGTCGAGCTACTATAAAAATTAATATATTTTTTTTATATTGTTACGGACTGGCCGCACAGGCCAACCTCTTTTCTTTTTTACTTTTTTTTTTTTTTTTTTTCAAAGGAAATTAAATTAAATATAATATAAAAATAAAATAAAACAGAAAATAATAAATAAAATAAAACAGAAAATAAAATATACACGACCACGCACAAGCGATTAGAAAAGCACACAGAAAGGAATTTTCATAGAACAAAAGAAGAACAAAAAAGTAAAAAAGAAAAGAGGTTGGCCTATGGCCAGTCCGTAACATATATAGTGGCTCGACATAATGGGAAGAACAAGGACAGGGACAGGTAATGTTTTAATTTGTTTCCTACTAGCTGTGCCAGCGGCGTCGCACGCGTGGTAATCGGCTTTCAAAAATAACGAACTTTTATAAAATGATGATGTTGATGATAGAATACGGATGATGACAAGGTATGAAAATGAAGAAAATAATTAGTCCGTCTCTTAGATAATAAAAAAATATAAGACCCGTATTTTTTGTTTTGTCGAAATAACAAGAAAATACTTAGATATAGCGCATTAAAGTTACGGAGTGGGGGCTAACTACGTCACGTTAGAGTATATTTTGTACTCTAACGTGACGTCATGTGACATTTAAAATCAATGTATCTTCGTAAATTTTTGAACAAGAGGCAAAATAAAAAATACGTATCCAATATTTTTCATTAATCTATCTGATGGACATTAAATTATTTTTTAGTCATCATCCCTATTTGATAGTGACCTCTGCCTTCTGAGCCAACGGTTGTGGGTTCGATCCCCGCACATTACAAACCTTTGTGTGCATGAACATGTCTGTTTGCATTTGTCTGGGTGTTTTCTGTGTATAATAAAAATTTATTTACAAAAAAAGTATCTGAGTATGTTTATCAGGTGTCTAGTAGGTACCCATAGCACAAGTTTCGGCTTAGTTTGGGGCTAGATGGCGCTGTGTGGTCCAGCGTAGCAAGTCTCTACTTATCTATAGGTATTTTAATCTAATGCCCCGCTTCATAAAAAATGTTCCAAGTCCTTTCTTCCAAGAAAATGTGAAATAATTACTAATTCAAAATGTCTCTGGGTCGTCCATTACGGAAATTTGCATCTGTAGTACCCTGTATCATTTACAAACGAGATTATAGTAATTATTAAACAACATGGCTTCATTTATTCAATTTCGACACTGACAGTTTCTAAGAAAAACCGACAAGTGCGAGTTTGACTCGCGTGGAGGGTTCCGTACGTATACTTACAGGTAGAATTTGTATAGAACAGAATAGAATATTATTTCATTACACCATATTCATTGATAGTTTACATAGGTAGGTACAATAGAACAAACCCATTGCGCCTGTCGCCCTCATCCCGAATTCCCACTGGTCTGATATGCCTTTTCACGCCCCGCCTAAAGAACCCAGGATTGTTTTCCTATAAGGGTGCCGTTTTTGTATTTTTCGTACGGAACCCTAAGAATTACTATTTTATTCTATTTAGAAATCTGTTTGTCTACCTGAAATAGAAATAAAAAAATTCAATTTGCGAAAAAGTGTGTAAGTAGATATTTTGGAGGGCAGTCTAAAGAGGCACGTCTTGGGTTATTTATTATTTATTTAATTATAAGAAGTCTTTTTTACTAGACGACCAGTTAGGTTCAGTCGTAGTGAACGTTGCCTCTGAGCCAAGGGTCGTGTGTTCGATTCCCGCACAGTACAAACATTTGTGTGCATGAACATGTCTGTTTGTATTGGTCTGGGTGTTTGCTGTATACCTATAATATGTATTTATTTACAAAAAAAATATCTAAGTAAGTTTATCAGTTGTCTAGTACCTACCCATAGTACAAGCTTCGGCTTAGTTTGGGGCTAGATGGCGCTGTGTCATCTGACCGTGACGCCGGTCACGTAAAAACTACTGCATAGAGTGAAATGCGCTTTTCACCAATGTATTGCTAGAGGTCTAACTTAAAATTTAGGCACCATTTTATGGAAGTCCGTTATTTTTGAAACCCCGCGTAAACATATCTACGCGTGCAACGCCGCTGGCACAGCTAGTTATTATAGTAAAAGCTTTCAAGATGACCTCACTCCACCTGATGGTAAGCAGTCGTGAAGTCCAAATGTTAGGTCAACAGGCACAATAGGACAAACCCACCGCGCCTGTCGCCCTCACCCTGAAGGCACACTGAGACACGTGACGCCCCGCCTAAAGAACCCAGGATTGTAAGAGGAAGGAAACACATGAGCTGGAAGGGCATTCCATGACTTAATGGCACGGGGCAGGAACGAGGAACTAAACCTCTTGGTGCGCGCCACTATCGTTTGGATGGTATGCGGATGACAACGCTGTCCAGCACGTGTTTTCGGGAGAGGAAAGGAGAGGATGGGATTAGTAGGAATATTTTTTTTTATGCGAGAGGCGGCAGACGAGCAAGTGTGATGCCTGATGGTAAGCAGTCGACACCGCCCATGGACACCCGCAGCTCTAACCGAGTTTAGGGTCGCTGCCGGCCTTTTAAATATGAATACGCTTGTTTCTTAAAGGTTTTGTATTTATATAGTTTTTTCTTCTTTTCACAGCTTGGGGGCACAGCATACAGCCCATTTGGGGCGGCTTACACCGCCGGAGGGGTCCCCCCCACCTCTTACTGGTACAACACTTACCCCCAACAGCTCGGAGGGTTCCTTCAAGGAGTGCAAGGGGTTCAAGGTTACTCCTACGCTGGGCAATTCGCAGGATACCAACAGCAATACATGGGGTAAGATTCTTTTTTATTAAATTTTATAAGGCAAATTGCAATACTAGTGCAGTTTGAATGCTGTTGACACCATATAACCATCACAATTGACGGCGTAGCGAAATACCACAGACCGATGACGGGCAGCAGCGTCATCGGAACGAGAAACCGCGTCCTGCGATCGCCAACCCGCCTGCCCAGCGTGGCGATTATGGGTATATCCTCGAGATGTTTGCCTTAAGTGGCGAACAACTGGAGAGGCCTATGTCCAACAGTGGACTGTGTTAGGCTGATGATGGTGATGATGGAATGATACATTTTAAGTGCCGTTTATAATTTTCCGGGCGTTGATCAACTACCTACCTAGGAAATTGATTAACTTACGAGTTGTGTTATTTTCCGGTGACATAAACATTGTTCCTTCGTCAGTATTGACTGGCTCGGTGGCTCAATTGGTAGTGACCCCTGCCTTCTGAACCAAGGGTCATGGGTTCGATTCTAACCCGGGACAAACATTCGTGTGATGAACACTTGTGTTTGTTCCATGCCTTGGTGTTTATATTTGTATTTAAGTATTTATTTGTGGTACCTTCGTTGTTCTGATACCCATAACACAAGTGCTTAAGCGACTTACTTTGGGATTCGAGCAATAAATAAATAAATAAATAACCCAAGACATGCCACGCTGGGCCACACAGCGCCACCTAGTCCCAAACTAAGCCGAATCTTGTACTATGGGTACTAGACAAACTTACTTAAATATATATTTTTTTTGTAAATAAATACATATTATACATAGAAAACACCCAGACCAATACAAATAGACATGTTCATGAGCACAAATATTTGTACTGTGCGGGAATCGAACCCACGACCCTTGGCTCAGAGGGTAGAGGTCACAACCAAATGAGCCAACGAGCCTGTCAATGTATGTGATGTTCTCATATTTATTATTTATTATTATTATTAGTATGGGCGGCGTGCAGCTGCCGTGGGCTCTGGGCGGCGGCGTGGGCGGCGTGGGCTCTGTGGGCACCGTGGCCGCCATGTCCCAGCCGCCACAGGTCCTGCACTACCCCGTGCAGCACTTCCAGGTTCAACCCGTAAGTATCCGCTGATTTGTACACGTTTGCGACACTATTAGGCGCCTAAGAGCCTATCTGTATCAACAATAACGTACGATGTATTACCAATACCATTTTATATAAAAAAAACTGTCACTGTTTTTTAGAATGAACATGTTTCTTTTCTTTTTTAAATGTATTATTTTTTTATTTATTTTTTTATAGTGGCTCGACATAATGGCTTCCATACGCCTGATGGAAAGCGAAAGAGAAGCCCAAGTCTCTGTGACAACGGGCAAGTAACTGGTCAGTTACCTGTCAGTTGCCACCGCCATGCCGGCCCAACCCTTACCCCCCACGAGCTCCGGAAACCCTACTCACCGGCAGAAACACGACCCAGAGGTCATTTGACTGCGGTATTCTATAGGGTGGAGGTCCTTCCCCGGACTGGCGGCTCAATTTGAGCGAAGATTCGCTATGCCCTACCTCTCTTATGGTTATGAAGATTTGTCTAAATGTTACATTCCGTTTGTGAACCGTAAATAAAAAAAAAATAACGAACTGTGTATGACCAATTACGAACGTTTATTATCAGAACGAACAGTGTATTACGATAACCAACTGTGTATTTCCATTAACGCACTGTGCATTACCAGTAACGGATTGTGTATTACCAATAACCAATTGTGTATTACCAGTAACCAACTGTGTATTACCAATAATGCACTGAATATTACCAATAACGAACTGAGTATTAGTAATAACGTACTGTTTAATACCAGTAACCAACTTTGTATTACCAATAATGCATTGAATATTGCCAATGACGAACTATGTACTAGTAATAACTTACTGTTTAATACCAATAACCAACTGTGTGTTACCAATAACGAACTGTGTATTACCAATAGCGAATTGTGTATTACGATAACGAACTGTGTATCACCAATAACCAACTGTGTATTACCAATAACAAATTGTGTATTGCGATAACAAACTGTGTACTATAGAGAATCGTGTGACTCTTCAGCAGATTGGTGAGGACGAATGGCTGGCCCCGAGCCTGCTTGTGTGAGGCCAGCGCCAGCCTCAGCCGGACTGCTGCTGTTTGCACAAGGAGTGGATGTAGCAACAACACTTGTCAACTGTCAACGGACTGTCAGCGAACTGTCAACATTGATTTTTTAATTTTAAAAATATAATAAAAATAGTTTATTTTCAAGAAAAATGTACAAACACAATATTGCCACTTTCATATTTTATTCATTTGTTTCATTTCTAACAAAATATTTTGTTAATGTTATGTTATGTATCATTCCTAACAAAAAATGTTCTGAATGATACTTAAAACAAAATACTCAAAATAGTATTCGAAGGTATAATTAACCTTTTAAATGTAAGTGACAATTGTTAAAATTTTCAATTAATACAAATATTTTTTGTAACGTAAACACAATCTCGTATAAAAGCTTATATTTCAAATTATCAAAGTTGACAGTGGTCGTTTGACGGTAATTTGTTTTTTTTTCAACTACGAGTATAGCTGTAATATGTTTCTATGTATAGACAAAAATATAGAATCACTTATGTTTACCTAATGTCAAACGAAAATTGTTATAGAAACTGTCAGATTAGATGACAGGTAAACAGTTGGTAAACTGTACTGGCTAACATAGAAACATTTGACAGCTTTTCATATAAGTCAGATGACATTTGACATTGCAAAAGGTACTTACCTATACAATTTTCAAAAGCTTGTGATTGTCTTTTGCAACTAAAATGTTGTCTGATGTATTCAATTAGGGTGTGTACCTGATTCGACGGATGTAAAACTTTCTTCTATTATTTTTGTTAGATTAACCTAATCTACTTCATTTGTTTTCATATGAACGAAACGTTTCATTTTTTTATATAAACGGAGCGGCAGGATGGTTAAGGGTGCGGACAGCGCTAAACGACAGGCTTAAAGCCTCATATTTTATAAGGTTAAGCTAAATTAACCCTCATAATACGGGTTGAACATTTATTCTCAGAAAAACAAGAAAAAAAATGTGAGTCACCTTTTTCTGAATATGATTTAGTTTCTACTGCTGCTTATGACTGCATGAGAATGCATATAAATTAAAAATAAAAAGATACTTTTAGAGAATATATAGATTTGGTATAAGATTATTAACTGTAATAAGGTCTAGATTTTAAGTTGATATTATATCAATTTTTTTCACGCGGGCCAAAAAATGGTTATGAAATATTTGGAGGAGAAAAAACGTGAAGTGTAAACGGTATTCGGAGGTTAGTACCAAACATCTGTCAGCACAAGTATAGTATAAGATTAGTGGAAAAAAATGTAGATTTTTGGAAACATGTTTAGTAGGAACGTAGTTTGTATTAGGCGGTCACATCAAGTGAGTGAGATGTTTTATAAGACAATTTTTTATCTGGTGAGAATGCTAGGGTCGAGAGGCGTGATCATTATAATATATTAAATACGAATAGAAACGCCGAAAAGAAGATTTAAATGTATTTTGTGGGGTATAGCTGGATTGCTTCTACTCAACAGGAAAAGATACTCTTTTCTTAAAAAAAAGTCATCTTACGGGCCAGCAGTCAAGTTAAAAGAAACTAGTTTGAGTGGTTACTTATCGGTTACCGCAGAGACTTGCGATTTTTGCTTACTAACGTGGGATAGCTATCCATTGGAGATTAATCTACCCGTAAGCAGGTTTCAAATCGTCATCGAGTCCAAAGCAAGTTGTCCACGCGACACATCGTTCGATATTAGATACGCGCTCGAAAACGGTTTATTTTTTTTAACTTTACTGCAACTTACAGCAGAATGGTCATTCTAATACTAAAATATCAACATAAAACATTAAGTATAAAATAAATAACAAACATGTTTCTTTTTTCTTAAAAGCCCATTTACACCGGTCGGTAATATCAATAACTGTCAGATTCATTAAAGTCTGTAGCAACACTATCAATTCCGTTATACCCCACAATATTTTTGGAGATAGTAATTTCATTTTTAGTTCTTTCTTCTTGGAGCCGGATATTGCCAAATTCAGATCCATAATATAAACGAAATCATGATAAACTATAATAACTACTGTTATAAAAGATGGTTGTGTCTAAATATTAATAGATACACTTAAAGAACTTTGAGAAAAAAAAATACCGAAATGTAGGAAAATATTAGATTTATTTATTGAATAGGTGATTAAGTGAAAAGAAAAAATATTTATTGCATAGATAATAAGGTGCATTTAATCGTTTACTGTAGTTAGTTGAAATGGGAGTGTGAATTCGTTTGGTTTCTCTCAAAAGGACGCGTCGATATTTTGTTTCCGACCTTATTGGCTACTATTGTATCGTTCATTGCTTTTCTCTTATATTTTAACGAATCACAATATTGACGTACAAGATTATAAATTCAGTTCAAATTTCGTGTGAGCCCCATATGTAATGGGGAATGTTAGTGTTCTAAAAATATTGAAAGAATATAACTTTGTAGTTGTACTACAAAATCTTTTTTGAAACTTTTTGATCGGTGACAGGACCGCGTCGCCTGATGTCTATATAATATTTTGTAAATGATGTATTTTATACATTGTATTGAAAGATTTATCGTTTGTCTGTCGTAGTTACTTTCATTGTTTCTATTAGCTTTATAATTTGAGCATGTAGTGAAAAATTGAGAGACATATCGCTAGAAGTTATTATAAGATATTTATATATAATAATAATAAAGAAGGATAATTATATAGTTCATTTCAGCTAAGGAACGAATTGTGGCGTCAATTTTATCACCAGTCAATCGAAAAATGGTTAGTATTGTGCGTTTCGAATAACGGAATAATTGTCAACCACTAAATGAGTGTTTGATATAATTTGTTAGGGAAGTTTTTGAAAGTCTATTAAGACAAGAAAAATAAATGACGTCTTTCAAAACGCACAAATACGAAAGAGGTTCGACTTCTTTGAAAAAATACTGAATTATATCACAAATGACAAACCACTAGATAGACAAATATAGTTATAATCACAGTATAATGAGCTAGGTATTAGTGACAATTCGTTTATGCCTATATTTGCTTGAGTAGAGGTAATAGTAAGCATACAATATATATCCGAATAGATATAAGTTATGATGTACTTCAGTACATTGTCGACAGTCGGTTCCGACTGACGTAAATCGTTCACATCTAAGGAACCTAGACGATATTGCCTTTCTCCTGTTGCTATTTACTTCCTTCAACTTAACATATAAGTATATGCTACATTATAATTAAGATAAAACAGCTTTGCTGTTTCCACTAGACTAAGCTAGTTAATCATTATATTAACGATTAAACCTCCATTATAAAATGGAGGACTAACTCTAGCTAGGTGAAATTACATTACAAGATATATAAAAGTATATTATATATACAAAATTATTGTGCAAATAAGACATTATATCGTTTAGATAGGCTATTGAAATTTTAATTAACGTTTTTATTTCATTTAGACGTGTATTTTTTTGTTGTTTTATCATTTTGTATCCATTCCATTGGAGCTAAGGTATGATATATAAATAATATTATAATTTTAAGTCCCAAAGAATAACACCAAATATTGTAATAATGCTCGACATTATATTGTAACGTAGAATTGGCGATAAATGGTATGAAATACGGATAAAAAAACCACAAAAAAATTAATCCTTAAAATGCCTTATTGGAATACTGTCTCTATTATTTTTTGGTTTGTCATAGATGTCACATAGTGTTGGGAGTGGTATGTTCAGTATTATATCCTTCACAACCAAATTATAATAAGAATGACACATAAAATCACATTTAAATAAAGAACCAATTAAGAAACAATCATTAAATGGAGCCCAAAACAAACGTCATTTAATGACAGTAATGTTTCATTTAATGATGTGACGTTTCATTTGATACAATCTACATTTTCATTTCATGATATAATCGTGATTCTACAATATTTAGCATACCGTTTCAGACACATCAAGTGCCAAACATTTTCCTTTATTGATTCTTCGATTTTTGGATATTGTCCGTCTCTCCCATTAAATAATAACACCAAATGATCAGACTTAAGCTATAAAATCTCTAAGCGCGATTCTAAATTAAATTTTGCCGCCTTATGAATGTGTCTTTAAAGCCATTCAATCTTTAAATCAATTAATGTAAGCTGCTTTAAGCAATAAATTGAAAAAAAATCATCTAATTACGAGTAATGCTTAAATATGATGAAATGTACCAAGTCGTATGGTTACATCGGATTATGAGAGTGAAAGAACAGAGATTCCATCTGTGTTTGTGCTTGAACTAGGATACACAAACGTACGTATATTATCTACGTTCTTGCGTAATCTCCTCCTAGTATATTGCCCCCTGTGGTCGAATTTGATCAGTAGTGTATCATAGCAAGTCCGATTCTGCAGTTCGGAAGAGAAAACAACTTCTAGCAAAAATCAACGCTTGGGATGGATCTACAAACATTTTTTTTTATGCGAGAGTCGGCAGACGAGCAATTGTGATGCCTGATGGTAAGCAGTCAACACCGCCCATGGACACCCGCAACTCAAATCGAGTTCTGGGGTCACTACCGGCCGTTATATGGGACTACGCTCATTCAAACGATGAAGGAACAGTAACATTTACCAAGAATGTTACAGCATTTCAAGCTTTGATATATCAAAATCAAGGTGAAGTTTAATAAAAATGTTTTTTTTTAAATTCTCTGCCCTCTGAGCCAAGGGTCGTGGGTTCGATTCCCGCACAGTACAAACATTTGTGTTCATGAACATGTCTGTTTGTATTGGTCTGGGTGTTTTCTATGTATAATATGTATTTATTTACAAAAAAAATGTATCTAAGTAAGTTTATCAGTTGTCTAGTACCCATAGTACAAGCTTCGGCTTAGTTTGGGGCTAGGTTGCGCTGTGTGGCGTGGCAGCGTGGCATGTCTTGGGTTATTTATTTAATTACCCAGCTTTTGTTGAAGGCTCTTTTGTTGAACACACATTTTATTAGCAAATATATTGAAATGTTAAAACTAGCGATAAAAGGCCATCAGATTCGTTTTTATTTAATAAAAGAATGCCTTCATACTGTTTTTTTTGAAAACGGATGATGTTTCCTATAAAAATACACATTTTCAAGGCGGCAAATACTTGTATAGTAGCTGTGAATCGTGAATAGTTATCTCAATGTTTTAAGTTTCTTGTATTCTAGTAGTGATCTTTTTTTTGTTAGAAAAATGCTAGACTTTTGATGTGTTTTAGTGTTAAAAGTATCCCAAAGTTCGCATGCTTAGAGAAAAAAATTGTTTTTGTACACAAAAAAAAATATTTTTTGAAACGTGTAAAAAATGGATATTTTGAATCCAACGTGTCTCTGTAGCTTCGTTTATTTTCCTTTTTATAAAAATACGTAGAGCAAGTTTTGATGTTGGTCTTCTATTCGTGTCTTGTGATGATTATATGAAAGTTGTCCTTCGTTGGTTTAGCAATATCTATAATTATAAAAACTATATGCCATTTTGATATAAAAACCGAGCGCAGCAATGAGATGATAATGATGGTTGTACATTGATGACAGAGTTTTTTCTTTTTTAAACTATTAAATATAGTATTTTTACATATTTTTTGTTTAAAAAAGCAAAGTGCACTGTGTAAAATATTAAATAATGTGATAATTAAATCTAAAAGGTTCGTAATGGCTTAACGGTTTTTATATCAAGTGTAATAAATGAATCACAGCAATAATAATGCAATAGATGTGTAGTAGATTTTTTATTTCATGTAATGCTAGTACATTTTTGAAGAGAAGTATTTTTTTTTTCATCTACTCTTAATTTTACGTGTACTATCTTTAATAAAAAAAAACGTGTTAAAATGGTAATTTTAAAAGGTCAGGTATTCGCACCATATTTTCTTTTCGGATATTTTATTCCTTCCCCCTCCTTTTTTGGACCGTCCATTGGTGTTGTCTCAAAGTAGAATTAGGTAAGTGACATTTTTCTTTTTCTGACAGCTCAATTTTTTTGGTCTGTAAACTGAAAAGTTTAAATTTCAACGCACACTTTTAAAAACTTTTTAGTCGAAAAAAAAACAGAGCTTTTATTTCAATACAATCGTATGTGATCGTTCGAACTTACAAAAATGACCACAAAGTGTTAGTGATTTTATCTTCCCCATTTTTGTATTTTATTAAAAAAGTACCCATACGCTACATTATATTCTACTATATTTATATCATAGTGATGTGATGTATTTAAGGTATTAACTCTATTATCCGGACTAAGGATTCGAGATCGGTTTTCTGTAAAATTTCCGACTTTTTTCTCGGAAAAATATTTTCCGCCTCAACAAAAAAATCGCAAAAATTACAAAAAAAATCTTCTAAAATTCATTTGTTAACATATTTAAGTTGTTTTTGCCCCGTTTCGTTTGTATTTACATTTATTTTCTGAGCTCGCATAAATATAGAGAAAAATGTAGATTTAATGTGAAATAGTGAGTTAAGTATATAAATATAAGTCTTTATAGCTTGTCTGTTATGTTAAGATGTCTGTTGTATTTCTTGTTTATTTAAGCGAAGTTTTTTCTGTTGATCTATAACCGTTATTGTGGCAGGGGGAGTGAGGCTTTCAGCGAATATCACATTTTTGGGAACTATGAAACTGGAAATATATGAAAAAAAAAATATTAAACACAAAAATCTTTTTTAAGTTTCTGGAAAACGTCACATTAGATAAGCTGAAAACATGAAAGAATAATAATGCAAGTTTCAGAACTACTAGAAATGCTGAGTGAAAGCAGTAAGATAAGCAAGAAAGCCACTTAAGTTAGAAGTTACTAGCAGATAAAATGAACAAATACGTACGCTCATGTGTGCATGAACATGTCTGTTTGTAATCGTCTGGGTGTTTAGCATTGCCAGCGCCTTCAGCTACATTTCTATTCTCTACACAAGGATTATCTGGAAGAGATCGCTTTTAGCGATAAGACCGTCTAACTTGTGCATCAATATATCTTTGTATCTAGTTAAAAGTCAAATGTTTGAAATGCAATAAAGAATATCAAGAATCAAACTTGAACAGAAACTTTTCAACTTTCATTATTTAAAATTCAAACCATGCTGTTGGTCAGCCATTCAACAATACAGATTTAAACTGTTTCAGCAAACAATTAAAACAGTGTTTAGGTACCTACATGTCAATTGAATGAAAAAAATTGTTAAAAGATAACTATCTCTGTAAAAAACGGGGTAGGAATGAAATTTTATCTTTTACTAATAATAAACAAATAAACGTTCCGATACACGTAAATATATCACATACAACGTAATATTACTAAGAAAATAAAAATTCGAGTACACATTTTTTTTCACCGGGGAAAATATTTACGCATCCCCGCTATTCGGGGGAACGACGGGGAATGTGGGACTCGTGGTTCCCAAAAATTAGAAAGAAATTAAAACAAAATATAACGCTATTGTTGTTCCCAAAGAGTAAAAAATGCTTTACTTTAATTACCAAAAAATAAGGTTCCCAAAAATTTAACAAAAAATTAAAACAAAATACAACGACACAAAATACAGTTTTTGAAAATTCGCTCTACGCTCTCACTACCCCCAGACCCTACTGTTGCGCGTTGATTTTGAACTGTTTCTCTTTATCGGTTACCGACGAAATGAATATTATTCATAGGTATATAATTATACTCTGTACCTACCTATAGAATAAAAGATAGTTATAATACATACATATGACATATAGTGTAAGAATGATATGATGCGAAATAAAAAAATAAACGATTATGCAGTTTTATTTTTTTATCCTATTCGGTTACCTTAGCTTTATGATAATCAGGAGTTGCGGGCAGGGCTTGGTAACGTTACCAATTTAACATTATAAGTAGCGGTAAGTAACGTTAATTCATAATGTTAATTATTTACCGGTATAATAATTACCGGTACGTCGGTAGCGATACTAAATTTTAACGGTAATTTTTACCGGAACGCAAACTTAACGTTAAGTTTCAGGTATCGATACTGCAATATAACGTTTAAAGTATCGTTACTGGTAAAAGTAACGATACTTATTACGCTACTTTGCTACTTTTGTGCTCGGCACGGTTACCTATAGCAGAGCGGCAACTTCGCGACACGAGACGCATGAGACCATGTTGGGTGGGAGCGACAGAGAATGAATTTAATCCAAAATTAAGTAAGTAACGTTTGAACATTTACCGATACCATCATAAATAAATAATAAATAAATAAATAACCCAAGACATGCCACGCTGGGCCACACAGCACCACCTAGCCCCAAACTAGGCCGAAGCTTGTACTATGGGTACTAGACAACTGATAAACTTACTTGTATACTTTTTTTTTGTAAATAAATACATATTATACATAGAAAACACCCAGACCAATACAAACAGACATGTTCATGCACACAAATGTTTGTACAGTGCGGGGATCGAACCCACAACCCTTGGCTCAGAAGGCAGAGGGCACTACCAAATGAGCCACCGAGCCTGTCATGAAGGTAGCGGTAATTTATAACGTTAAAAATTACCGCTACTTTTTTAAGTAGCGATACCTCGGCCAGGCAAAGTAACGTTACCATATTTTTACCGGTATTCCAAGCTCTGGTTGCGAGTGTCCATGGGCGGTGTCGACTGCTTACCATCAGGCATCACACCTGCTCAGTGCTCAGATGCCGAATCTCGTGTAAAAAAATCATCATTACCAGCCTGCAAACATGGCATCATCATCATTAGCCGCGCCACTTGGGCAAACCTGACCTGAGGCTTCGTGGCTTCGCTCTTTTGAGTAGACCGACATCGCGACAGTCTTCTGAGTAGACCGTCGCTCTATTGAGTAGACCATCGCTCTTTTGAGTAGACCGATGACCTTCTGAATAGACCGTCGGTCTTTCGAGTAAACAGTAGCTTTTTAGAGTAGACCGTCGCTCTTTTGAGTAGACCGACGGTATTCTTAGTAGACCGTCGTTCTCTCTCGCGAGTAGACCATCGGTCTTTCGAGTAGACCAAGTAGACCGTCGGTCTTCTGAGTAGACCGTCACATTTTTAGGTAAACCGTCAGTCCTCTGAGTAGACCAAATAGACGGCCACACCGGCACATCCAAAATAATACACAGTCACTTAAATAAAACTCTATATTAATATAATATAATAATAATTAATAATTGTATGTGTCATCGTGTAAATTCATCCTTGCACTGTCCCGTTGGCCCCGCGTGGCTCACGGCTTGAGCCGCTTGTACGTGGCGAGGTGGCTGTTGAGATGTTGGGCGAGTTGGTCTGCGCGGGCGAAACTGGCCTGTAACAAAAAAAAATTTATTGAATTTGATTCCTCCTGCCCCTTTTTATCATCGGACGAGCAGGGATACGGCGAAAAGGCACCGTTAATGGTCTTTTTTTATGCAAAAGGCGGCAGACGAGAAAATGTGATTCCTGATGGTAAGCAGTCAACACCGCCCATGGACACCCAAATCGAGTCCTGGGATCGCTGCCGGCCTTTTAAATAAGAGTACGCTCGTTTCTTGAAGGCTCCCAAGTCGTAGCTGTTCGGAAAGACTGTCGCAGAGAGTTGGTTCCACAAAACCGATGCGCGAGGCAAGAAGTTCCTCATAAAGCGTACAGTGGAGGAACGCCAACCATCGAGAATCAGATGATGAGGATGGAATTGGCTATTTTACTAAATATTTCTTCTATAGCAGTGCTTCCCAAACTGTGCGTCGCCCTAGGGCGGCGAGGTACGCCCTAGGGCGTCGCGCCAATGTCCTAGGCGAAAGCCTAACATTCGCTGACATTACATGAGAGCAGTCTTTTGAGTCAGTCTTTCGAGTAGACCTAAGTAGACCGTCGGTCTTTCGGGTAGACCAAGTAGACCGTCGGTCTTCTGAGTAGACCAAGTAGACCGCCGGTCTTCCGAGTAGACCAAGCAGACGCACCTTGCAGACGACGCAGCGGTTCAGCTGTTTTAGGTAGACCGTCGGTCTCTCGAGCGAGTAGACCGTCGGTCTTCTGAGTAGAACAAGTAGACCGTCGGTTTTCTGAGTAGACCGTCGCACTTTTAAATAGACCATCGCTCTTGTAAGCAAGTAGACCGTCGGTATTTCGAGTAGACCGTCGATTTTCTGAGTAGACCGTCGCACTTTTAAATAGACCATCGCTCTTTTAAGCAAGTAGACCGTCGGTCTTCCGAGTAGACCAAGTAGACCGCCGGTACGCACCTTGCAGACGACGCAGCGGTACAGCTGCTTGGCGTGGTTGTGCAGGTGGCGCGTGAGCGAGTGCGCGTGGCCGAACCGCTTGCCGCACTGCGCGCACGCGTGCGGCAGCTTGCTGTTGCCGGTGGTCTTTGGAGCAGACCCAGGTCTTCTAAGTAGACCGTTGCTTTTTTAGGTAGACCGTCGGTCTCCCGAGCGAGTAGACTGTCGGGCTTTAGATACACAGTCACTCCTTTAGGCAGACCGTCAGCCTTTTGAGCGAGTAGACCGTCGGTATTTCGAGTAGACCAAGTAGACCGTCGGTTTTCTGAGTAGACCGTCGCACTTTTAAATAGACCATCGCTCTTTTAAGCAAGTAGAGCGTCGGTCTTTCGAGTAGACCGTCGGTCTTTCGAGTAGACCAAGTAGACCGTCGGTTTTCCGAGTAGACCGTCGCACTTTTAAGTAGACTATCGCTCTTTTAAGCAAGTAGACCGTCGGTCTTCCGAGTAGACCAAGTAGACCGTCGGTACGCACCTTGCAGACGACGCAGCGGTACAGCTGCTTGGCGTGGTTGTGCAGGTGGCGCGTGAGCGAGTGCGCGTGGCCGAACCGCTTGCCGCACTGCGCGCACGCGTGCGGCAGTTTGCTGTTGCCGGTGGTCTTTGGAGCAGACCCAGGTCTTCTAAGTAGACCGTTGCTTTTTTAGGTAGACCGTCGGTCTCCCGAGCGAGTAGACTGTCGGGCTTTAGATACACAGTCACTCCTTTAGGCAGACCGTCAGCCTTATGAGCGAGTAGACCGTTGGTCTTTCGAGTAGACCAAGTAGACCGTCGGTTTTCTGAGTAGACCGTCGCACTTTTAAATAGACCATCGCTCTTTTAAGCAAGTAGACCGTCGGTCTTCCGAGTAGACCGTCGGTCTTTCGAGTAGACCAAGTAGACCGTCGGTTTTATGAGTAGACCGTCGCACTTTTAAATAGACCATCGCTCTTTTAAGCTAGTAGACCGTCGGTCTTCCGAGTAGACCGTCGGTCTTCCGAGTAGACCAAGTAGACCGCCGGTACGCACCTTGCAGACGACGCAGCGGTACAGCTGCTTGGCGTGGTTGTGCAGGTGGCGCGTGAGCGAGTGCGCGTGGCCGAACCGCTTGCCGCACTGCGCGCACGCGTGCGGCAGCTTGCTGTTGCCGGTGGAGGCGCCGTGCGCGCAGACGCGGTGCCGGCGGAGCTGCTCGAACCGGGGGAATGTTAGGCCGCAGTCCGCGCAGCGGCCTGGAATAAATAATAAATAAATAAATAAATAACCCAAGACATGCCACGCTGGGCCACACAGCGCCACCTAGCCCCAAACTTACTTATATACTTTTTTTTTTTACATGAACTCGTTAGTAAATATGGCAGGCTGATACCTGAACTAGGGTAGATCCTGTATCT
This sequence comes from Conogethes punctiferalis, assembly GCA_031163375.1. Classification (NCBI taxonomy): domain Eukaryota; kingdom Metazoa; phylum Arthropoda; class Insecta; order Lepidoptera; family Crambidae; genus Conogethes; species Conogethes punctiferalis. The sequence continues at coordinate 7,746,305 of CM062106.1, read as the reverse complement.
CAGGTTATCAGCCCTCCACCCCATACAATGATCTACCACCTAAGATAAGCATTAATGGACAAAATTAATACAAAAAGAGGGTAGTTGTACGTAAACCTCAGCGTTATTCGTAAGTGGCTGTCTAAAACGAAAGTACACTTCGCGTTTGGTACAATAAAGCAATGCATATTTTATGATGTATTAATTAACTAAATTGTTAATAGTTATTTTTACATTAATTTATTTGTTAATTTAATTATGTTAATTTAATTTATTATAACTAATTAATGGATTACAATTTTGAAAAATTAATTTATTATTACATAATTACAATTAATTTATAACATGCTTGTGTATGTGTGTGTGTGCGAGTACGTGAGTATGTGTGTGTGTTGTGTGTGTGTATGAGCGTGTGCGTCTGTGTGCGAGTATATGGGTGTATGTATAAGGTCCTGGGTTATACAATACGGTTATTCGAGGGTCAAAAAAGGTACTCGGCTTAGTCGTCATTTTAGATTATAAACAAAATAGGTTTTCTTTTAGGGGATGTAAGGGAGCGGCCTATCATCTTTTCGCTCCAAGCCAACCTCACCTGCCCGTGGTGCATCCTGCCGATTAACAAACGAGGCGCTGGCAACTGACTGGTGGCGGTATAACCATCAATTGAAGGCGCAGCTAACTACTAAAGACCGGTGACGGCCAGCAGCGTCACCGGAGCAAGAAGCTACGTCCTGCGATCGCCAACCCGCCTGCCCAGCGTGGCGATTAAGGGCATATCCTCCAGATGTTTGCCCTGAGTGGCGAGCAACTGGAGAGGCCTATGTCCAGCAGTGGACTGCAATAGGCTGATGATGATGATGAATGGCTTCCCTATGCCTGATGGAAAGCGAAAGCTCAAAGGAATCATCAGCCTATTGCAGTCCACTGCTGGACATAGGCCTCTCCAGTTGTTCGCCACTTAGGGCAAACATCTGGAGGATATACCCATAATCGCCACGCTGAGCAGGCGGGTTGGCGATCGCAGGGCGTAGCTTCGCGCTCCGGTGACGCTGCTGCCCGTCATCGGCCTGTGGTATTTAGCTATGCCTTCTATCGTGAGGTATCGGTGAGGGTGGCTTGAAGCGAAAAGGTGATAGGTCGCTCCATTACATCCCAATATATCTATGGGCACGTAATGAGGAGGGATGAGAGACATGTGACCAGGACCGTGATGAAGATGAATGTGAATGGGTGGAGAGGGCGAGGCCGCCCGAAGAAAAGATGGATGGACTGTGTGAATGATGATATGGCTGAGAAAGGAGTGAATGACGATGACGGCTGATAGGGATGAATGAAAGAAGAAAACATATTGCGCCGACCCCAGATAATGGAAGCAAATGATGATCTATGTCAGGGTTTCTTAACCTTTTTGCAGTCACGGACCACTTTACAGCCATAAATCTTTTTGGAAATGAAAAAAGTCTTAAATATGTTTAGACTGACTGATCTACTGCGGACCCCAGACACACATGCTACGGACCCCTAAGGGGCCCATGGACCCCACGTTAAGAAACCCTGATCTATGTACTTACCCGCTCTCTCGTCGGGCGTGTGCGAGCGGTCATGGGCCGCCAATTCGGCGTCGTCCTCGAAACACTTGCGGCAGACCTCGCAGCGAACCGTCATTGCGCCTCGGTGGACCTCCGCCCTGGGAATAAAGAATAAGTCATCATCATCATCATCATCATCATCACCATCACAGTCCACTGCAGGACATAGGAATCTTTTTTTTATGAGAGAGCTAGAGTGATGCCTGATGGTAAGCAGTCGACACCGCCCAGCGTCTAATAGTTCAAACTACACTCACTTATGCTCCCAAACCTTCTCTGAATCTAAATCGATCTTCTCAGTCAAAAGACCAAAAAGACCACCGGTCTACTCAATAGACCGAATGTCTAATAGATCAAAATACACTCACTTATGCTCCCAAAGCTTCTCTAGATCTAAATCAGTCTTCTCGGTCAAAAGACCAAAAAGACCACCGGTCTACTCAGTAGACCGAATGTCTAATAGATCAAAATACACTCACTTGTGCTCCCAAAGCTTCTCTAGATCAAAAGACCAAAAAGACTACCGTCTACTCTGTAGACCAAATGTCTAATAGTTCAAGCTACACACACTTGTGCTTTCAACTCAAGCCTTCTCTCTAAATCCAAATCGGTCTTCTACTCAAAATACTAACGGTCTACTTAACAAAGACCGCCGGTCTACTCAGTAGACCAAAGTTTAAATTACACACACTAGTGCTCCCAAGCCTTTTCTCTAGATTTAAATCGATCTTCTCGGTCAAAAGACCAAAAAGGCAACCGGTCTACTCAGTAGACCAAAGTTTAAATTACACACACTAGTGCTCCCAAGTCTTTTCTTAAGATTTTAATCGATCTTCGCGGTCAAAAGACCAAAAAGACCCTTGGTCTACTCAGTAGACCAAGCCAAAACTACACTTACTTGTGCTCCCAAAGCTTCTCGCGTCTGCTGAAGGTCTCGTTACAGCAATCACACTCGTATCTGTCCGACGAGCGAGTACGCGAACGGGAGTTGCCTCCCCCCCTGTTCTGGTGGACACGCCGATGGATTCTGGAAATTAATAATAAATAAAATTAAATAAAAAAAGTCTTCATCGCTTAAATATCGAGTTATTACATTATTCAGTAACTAGCTGTGCCAGCGGCGTCGCATTCGTGGATATCGGGTTCCAAAAATAACGGACTGCCATAAAATGGTGCCCAAATTTTTAATTAGACTTCTAGATATAATACATTGGGGAAAACCGCATTCAATAGGGAATATGCATGAAAAATAGTTTCATGTATTTACTAATTTATCGTAAAAAAGATAAAAAATATACTACGAACTGTGAAAACAAAACCATAATTGGCTGACAAATGGGCGATATACAGTAGTTGAAAGTAAATATATCCGTCTCTCTCACGCGAAACAGATTTTTCTATGAAGTTTGTATGGCGCGCACGGTACGTGACGTCATCCGCCATATCGGATCTCTCTGTCTAAGCAATAACTTTAACTCTTAATAACTCGCTTAATAGAAAAGATAGTTTGAAAATTCTTCGACATTTATGTATCTGGAAAATAAAAGATCTCAATAAATCCATTAAAAAAAGTCATGCATATTCTCTATTCCATGCAGTCGTTTTCGCGTGATGCGCGTTCAAACATGCAGATAAAAATATCTCCCGTTTTCCCAACACTTCCCCCTTCACTGCTCTGCTCCTATTCAATACTCAATACTCAATCATTTATTGCATCTATAATGTAGGTACATAAATATTACAAGATGTTATAGGTAAGTTGGATCATTATAGACCCTGAAAGGGTACCGCAATAGGGAATATGCATGACTTTTTTTTATGGATTTATTGAGATCTTTTGTCTTCCAGATACATAAATATCGAAGAATTTTTAAACTATCTTTTCTATTAAGCGAGTTATAAAGCGTTAAAGTTATTGATTAGACAGAGAGATCCGATGCGGTAGTTGACGTCACGTACCGTGAGCGCCGTACTAACTCCATAGAAAAATCTGTTTCGCGAGAGAGAGACGGATATATTCACTTTCAATGACTGTATCTCGCCCATTTTTCAACCAATTTTGATTTTGTTTTCACTGTTCGTAGTAGATTTTGATCTATTTTACGATAAATTAGTAAATACCTGAAACTATTTTTCATGCATATTCCCTATTGAATTGCAGCGTGATGAAAAGTATACTATAACCTGCCCAGGACTATGAAGAATAATAACTGTACCAAGTTTCGTTCGCCATCTAGCCCCAAACTAAGCCGAAGCTTGTACTACGGGTACTAGACAACTGATACACTTACTTAGATACTTTTTTTAACTTTTATAAGTCGTTTGAGTATACCGTCCGTCTTTTGAGTAGACCATCGACTTTTACTTAGTATTTTGAGTAAACCAACGGTCATTCCGAGTAGACCGTTAGCCTTTCGAGTAGGCCGTTGGTCTTTTGAGTAGACCGTCGGTCTTTCGAGTAGACCATCGGTCTTTTGAGTAGACCATCGGTCTTTTGAGTAGACCGTCGGCTTTTCCAGTAGACCGTTAGTCTTTTCATCGATTTTTTGAGTGGTCTTTTGAGTAAACCGTCGGTCTTTCGAGTAGACCATTACTAACTTGAGCGTGACCCGCGTGGAGTACCACTTGCGGCATATGTGGCACTGGAAGCTCTTGTCTGCGGACTTGTTCTCCGACTCGCTGATCTAATGAGGGGAATCCTATAGGTCTTTTGAGTAGACCATCGACTTTTACTTAGTATTTTGAGTAAACCAACGGTCATTCGAGTAGACCGTTAGCCTTTCGAGTAGGCCGTTGGTTTTTTGAGTAGACCGTCGGTCTTTCGAGTAGACCATAGGTCTTTTGAGTAGACCATCGGTCTATCGAGTAGACCGTCGGCCTTTCCAGTAGATCGTTGGTCTTTTGAGTAGTCCATCGATTTTTTTGAGTGGTCTTTTGAGTAGACCGTCGGTCTTTCAAGTAGACCGTTACTCATTTGAGCGTGACCCGCGTGTAGTACCACTTGCGGCATATGTGGCACTGGAAGCTCTTGTCTGCGGACTTGTTCTCCGACTCGCTGATCTCATGAGGGGAATCCTATAGGTCTTTTGAGTAGACCATCGACTTTTACTTAGTATTTTGAGTAAACCAACGGTCGTTCGAGTAGACCGTTAGCCTTTCGAGTAGGCCGTTGGTTTTTTGAGTAGACCGTCGGTCTTTCGAGTAGACCATCGGTCTTTTGAGAAGACCATCGCTTTTTTTAATTGGTCTTTTGAGTAAACCGTCGGTCTTTCGAGTAGACCGTCGGTCTTTCAAGTAGACCGCTACTCACTTGAGCGTGACCCGCGTGGAGTACCACTTGCGGCATATGTGGCACTGGAAGCTCTTGTCTGCGGACTCGTTCTCCGACTCGCTGATCTCATGAGGGGAATCCTATAGGTCTTTTGAGTAGACCGTCGGTCTTTCGAGTAGACCGTTAGCCTTTCGAGTAGGCCGTTGGTTTTTGAGTAGACCGTCGGTCTTTCGAGTAGACCATCGGTCTTTTGAGTAGACTGTCCGCCTTTCCAGTAGACCGTTGGTCTTTTTAGTAGTCCATCGATTTTCTGAGTGGTCTTTTGAGTAGACCGTCGGTCTTTCGAGTAGACCGTTACTCACTTGAGCGTGACCCGCGTGGAGTACCACTTGCGGCATATGTGGCACTGGAAGCTCTTGTCTGCGGACTCGTTCTCCGACTCGCTGATCTCGTCCTGCTCCCCGCGAGGTATCGCCGTTAGGTCGCCGGCCCGTTCGGGATCGGAATCGGATGCGGAATCGGATTGGTTGCCGCTGTACGCCGACCAGGCGCCGAATGATCTGAAAATGGAATGAGGGAATCAAGTATCATACTCGTAATCTACTTACCGAAGTTTAGCTAATCGGTAATTATTCATTACGGTAATTTTTGGCACACATAACAGCCAACCTCACCTGCCCGTGGTGCATCCTGCCGAATAACAAACGAGGCGCTGGCAACCGACTGGTGGCGGTATAACCATCGCGATTGAAGGCGCAGCTAAATACCACAGACCGATGACGGGCAGCAGCGTCACCGGAGCGAGGAGCTACGCCCTGCGATCGCCAACCCGCCCGCCCAGCGTGGCTATTATGGGTATATCCTCCAGATGTTTGCCGTAAGTGGCGAACAATTGGAGAGATCTATGTCCATTAGTGGACTGCAATAGGCTGATAATGATGGTAATGATGACCAGTCTTTGAATAGACAACCGGTGTTTCGAGTAGACATCGGTTTACGAATAGACCAACGGTCTTTCCAAGAGACAGCGGTTTACGAGTAGACCATCGGTTTTTTTCTTAAGTAGACCCACAGATCTTTTTAGTGGACCAAAGGTATTTTCAGTAGACCGCCGGTCTTTCGAGTAGACCGCCGGTCTTTCGAATAGACCAACACTGTAAGACACCCACCGGTCGTCCTCAACGGAGTTATTGACCGCCGGCTGCGTTTCAGTCTTGGGTTTCTCCTCGTCTTCGGATTCGGAATCGGAACTGTCCGACGAGCTCGAACTGCCTGAGCTGGAGGATGAACTGGATCCGGAACTCGAGCTGCCTGTATATGGAAAATGGTTTGGGTTATATTGTGGACTGTAAGGGATTGGATGTAAGGGAGCGACCTATCACCTTTTCGCTCCAAGCCATCCTCACCTGCCCGTGGTGCATCCTGCCGAACAACAAACGAGGCTCTGGCAAACCGACTGGTGGCGGTAAAACCATCACAATTGACGGCGTAGCTAAATATACTAAAGACCGATGACGGGCAGCAGCGTCACCAGAGCAAGAAGCTACGCCCTGCGATCGCCAACCCGCCTGCCCAGCGTGGCGATTATGGGTATATCCTCCAGAAGTTTGCCCTAGGTGGCGAAGAGCTGGAGAGGCTATGTCCAGCAGTGGACTGCAATAGGCTGATGATGATGTGGACTAGCTGTGCCGGCGGCGTCGCACGCGTGGATATCGTGTTTCAAAACTAACGGTCTTCCATAAAATGGTCTCTAAATTTTAAGTTAAACCTCTAGCAATACATTAGTCCACCAAACCTCCAGGTTTCAACCTCTTCAATTTCCTTAAAACCTGATAATTATTTAGTTGGTAATAAGATTACAGAATAATAATGGTTTTTTTTTTCTATCTAGTAAGTAATATGTTATTTTATTTAACCTCGCTATCACGAACAAGCAGTTGTTAGCTTTTTCAGTCATATGAATTGGCGATGAAAAAGAGTAACTATCGAGTTTCTTGCCGGTTCTTCTCGGTAGAAAACGACCTTCCGAATCCGGTGGTAGATTCATTGTTTGTACTTGCTTTATTTGACGATTCATAAGTGATGAGCCTACTTGAATAAAGATATTTTTCATTTCATTTCAATTCATAACTTCTTTTTTGAACTTAGACGGGATCCCGAAATTCTCGGCATCCCCCGGGATTCGATATTTCTAATCCCGCGGGATATCGAATTTGCAATCTCGAGTCGGGATTACATTCCCTATTACACCGGTAGTTAGTAACTCACCAGATGCAGAACTGCTGCTGTCAGAGTCAGAATTGGAGCTGTCCTCGAGTTTTTCTACTCTCGTGTCCAACTCCTTGACAGAGGCGTTACCTGTAAATAATATAATAAATAAATATCAGACAACATCACATACATTGCTCCGATCCTAAGTAAGTAGCTTAAGCATTTGTGTTATGGGTATCAGAACAACGAAGGTACCACAAATACATACTTAGATACAAATATAAACACCCAGACACGGAACAAACACAAGTGTTCATCACACGAATGTTTGTCCCGGGTGGGAATCGAACCCACGACCCTTGGTTCAGAAGGCAGGGGTCACTACCAATTGAGCCACCGAGTCTGTATATACATCATCATCATCAGTCTTTCACAGTCCACTGCTGGCCATAGGCCTCTCCAAATGTTAATAATATTATTTTTACTATGTAGTGGCTCGACATAATGGCTTCCCTTCGCCTGATGGAAAACGAAAGAGTAGTCCTAGTCGCTGTGACAACTGGCAAGTAACTGGTTAGTTACCTGTCAGTTGCCACTGCCATGCCGGCCCGGAGGTAGGGAAGCCAATATGTCGTGCTACTATAAAAAACCGGTCTTTCGAGTAGACCACCGGTCTTTCGAGTAGACCACCGGTCTTTCGAGTAGACCACCGGTCTTTCGAGTAGACCACCGGTCTTTCGAGTAGACCACCGGTCTTTCGAGTAGACCACCGGTCTTTGGAGTAGACCACCGGTCTTTCAAGTAGACCACCGGTCTTTCGAGTAGACCACCAGTCTTTCGAGTAGACCAACACTGTAAGACACCCACCGGTCGTCCTCAACGGAGTTATTGACCACGGGCTGCGTTTCAGTCTTGGATTTCTCCTCGTACTCCATCAAGCGTAGGAAGCCATTATATCGTACTACTATAAAAAAAACCGGTCTTTGGAGTAGACCACCAGTCTTTCAAATAGACCAACACTATAAGACCACCACCGGTCATCCTCAACTGAGATAGGAAAGCCAATATGTCGTGCTACTATAAAAAAAACCGGTCTTTCGAGTAGACCGAGTAGACCACCGGTCTTTCGAATGGACCAACACTATAAGACCACCACCGGTAATCCTCAACTGAGATAGGAAAGCCAATATGTCGTGCTACTATAAAAAAACCGGTCTTTCGAGTAGACCGAGTAGACCACCGGTCTTTCGAATAGACCAACACTGTAAGACAGGCGTAGAGAAGCCATTATGTCGAGTAGCTACTATAAAAAACAGCTGATCACTCACCCTCAGAACTCCTGACGGACAGAACCTCGTCATCATCACGAAGCCGCTGGGAATCTTTGGGTGGTTTCTTGAAGTTGGCAGCGAGCAGGTGAGCTTCGTACAGGTCGTCCTGAAAAAAAAAACAACAGCAGTCATTAGGAGGTTACAAACCCGAGACATGCCACGCTGGGCCACACAGCGCCATCTAGCCCCAAACTAAGCCAAAGCTTGTACTATGGGTACTAGACAACTGATAAACATACTTATATACATTTTTTTTTTGTAAATAAATACATATTATACATAGAAAAAACCAAGACCAATACAAACAGACATGTTCATGCACACAAATGTTTGGGGATCGAACCCACGACCCTTGGCTCAGTAGGCAAAGGTCACTACCAATTGAGCCACCGAGCCTGTCAGTGTGAATGTCATTGATGTGTCAGCGTACCCATTCTATGTGAAAAAGACTATACAGTCTAGGTCTCATTCAAACCAATTTTCGTTAGTAGTTTGCATAGTAATACACATCATATATTTTTTTTCAGTTTCATTGTGCCCATATTTTAGAAGTTACCACTTTGGAAGACATACGGACATACGGACGTTTATGCCATTTGACTACGGAACCTTAAAAAACGACTTACCTTGTCAATGTTAGCATATTTCTCATGTATGTGCCGTAGAGCGCGTAGATTTTCGTCAAAGCTGAGAGAATCAGAAGCTTGACTCGGTGAACCTGGCAACATAAGATTTGACATATAATAGGCTATTATGGCTAAAAATTGTAATTAGTCCGACTTTTAGCTTAATCAAAAATAAAAGACACGTATTTTTCCTTTTTTCATTCAAATAAACAATAGCAAAGATACAAGGCATCAAAAGTTAGGAGTGGGAGTCTTTGACGTCACTCGCTCCCGTAAAAATGCCTCACCGAGTGACGTCACGCGGAATTTCAACGGGCTGTAACTTTGTAATTTTTAGTCTAATTTACAAATAAAAAAATACGTGTCTTTTATTTTTTAATAAGCTAAAAGACGGGCTAATTACAATTTTCAGCCATAATAGCCTATTATGACTTTATGAGAGGTAGGGCATAGCGAATCTTCGCTCGAATTGAGCTGCCCGTCTGGGGAAGGACGTCCACCCCATATAATCATTATCAGCCTATTGCCGTCCACTGCTGGACATAGGCCTCTCCAGGTCGCCAGTTGTTCGCCACCTAAGGCAAACTTCTGGAGGAGGGTTGGCGATCTCAGGGCGTAGCTTCTCGCTCCGGTAACGCTGCTGCCCGTCATCGGCCTGTGGTATTTAGCTACGCCTTCTATCGTGATGGTTTTACCGCAACCAATTTGTTTGCCAGAGCCTCGTTTGATGTTCGGCAGGATGCACCACGGGCAGGTGAGGATGGCTTAGAGCGAAAAGGTGGTCGCTCCCTTACATCCCATAGAATACCGCAGCCAAATGACCTCTGGGTCGTGTTTCTGCCGGAGCTCGGGGGGGTACGGTTGGGCCGGCATGGCGGTGGAAACTGACAGGTGACTGACCTGCCCATCGTCACAGCGACTTGGGCTCCTCTTTCGCTTTTCATCAGGCGTAGGGTAGCCATTATGTCGAGATATTATAAAAAAAAACATAATTTACTGTTAATGTACAAGCGAGGAGCTGCGCCCTGCGACCGCCAACCCGCCTGCCCAGCGTGGCGATTATGGGTACATTCTCCAGATGTTTGCCCTAAGTGGCGGACGACTGGAGAGGCCTGTGTCCAGCAGTGGACTGCAATAGGCTGATGATGATGATGATGATGATGATGATGTTCTTACCCAAGTCAGGTTCATCATCGCTGTCCAGTGTGATGGGTTCCGTATTTATAGGCATCAGGTTACTTCTGACGCGGATCTCTGAAACAAAAAAAAATTGATGAAATAAATATTATTTTTCGATAGGGAGATTAAATAAAATAAAATAAATAAATAACCCAAGACATGCCACGCTGGGCCAAACATCGCCAGCCCCAAACTAAGCCGAAGCTTGTACTATGGGTACTAGACTTATTTATTGAGATCTTTTATCTTCCAGATACATAAATGTCGAAGAATTTTAAAAATATCTTTTCTATTAAGCGAGTTATAAAGCGTTAAGTTATTGCTTAGACAGAGAGATCCGACGTGGCGGATGACGTCACGTACCGAGCGCGCCATACAAACTCCATAGAAAAATCTGTTTCGCGTGAGAGAGACGTATATATTTACTTTCAACGACTGTATCTCGCCCATTTTTCAGCCAATTTTGATTTTGTTTTCACTGTTCGTAGTATATTTTTACCCATTTTAAGATGAGTAAATACATGAAACTATCTTCATGCATATTCCCTATTTCAACGGGCTATGCTATAACTTGTGTAATTTTTAGTCTAATTTACAAATTAAACGTCTCTTTTATATTTGAAAATGTGAACAAGCTAAAAGACGGACTTGAAATGAAATGAAATAATTTTTATTTGGAACATAAAACTTATGAATACTTAAAAGAACAAACTTAACATAAAAAACAATATTATGCATCCAAAATGGCTGTCACTCAGCATAAGTCGCGGCGCGGGCGCGCCCCGACGCTGGTTAAGAATAAGAATTTATTTATTTGCTAGAATGCGGTACATAATATTACAGGTGACATGTATAATATAGAACTATAGTTCATTCGCGTTAAGAAAATAGTGACTCATCACCGACTGCCGGCCACCTAGCCAATTAAAACGCTATAATTATAATTTCTAGCGTTTTAATTGGCTAGGCGGCCGGCAGTCGGTGATGAGTCACCATTTTCTTAACGCGAATGAACTATAAACACATTCACTCTTCAGAGCATGCAAATATTATGTCAAGTTGTCAAATGAAATAAATTATTAGATTGAATACATAATTGAAATAAATTGTTACATGTCGAATTAAATTAATTATTAAGGTTGTCGGTGACACCAGAAATGAGGGTGCTACATTGTCATGCTTGGACGATTGTACATTGGACCACATAGTGTCTCTACATTTTATATAGGTGTTTAAGACCCCATTTATGGTTTAATTGTATAAGTTATAGTACAACCTCATTATACAATTCGTCGTTGTACTGGCCACCACGAATTGTACACAAAAAAACATATATAGTTTGAGTACCGTTGCCATAGCAACGTAAAATACAAACAAACGTTTATGTAAGGACTTTTGAGTTCAATTGCGACTGATCTCCATTACGTTAATACGTTGGCTTTTATAAGTTCATTATAATTAATAAATAAGTTCATAGTTCAAGAAGTATTGGATTTAATTTAATACCTACTTCCCAAAGTTCATCCAGAGCAACAGACCAAACTAATCAATAGGAGAGAGATAAATAGATAGTTATATTAAATTTGTAAAGGCAACAAGCCTATTTCTAAGTCATACTTACTGGGCTGCTGTGACTGCTTATTATTGGCCGTCAGCTGATCGACCTTGCGTGGTCTCCCCCTTTTGCCCTTCACACGCTCAGTGGAAGGCGTCTGAAAAAAAAGGCAATTATTAGGGGGTCATCATCAGCATATTACAGTCCAATGCTGGACATAGGCCTCTCCAGTTGATCGCCACTTAGAGCAAACATCTGGAGGATATACCCATAATCGCCACGCTGGGCAGGCGGGTTGGCGATCGCAGGGCGTAACTCCTCGCTTGTAACATTAACAGTAAATTATGTTTTTTTTTATACTAACTCGACATAATGGCTACCCTGCGCCTGATGGAAAGCGAAAGAAAAGCCCTAGTCGCTGTGACAACTGGCAAGTAACTGGTCAGTTGCCTGTCGGTTGCCACTGCCATGCCGGCCCAACCCTAACCCCCCCACGAGCTCCGGAAACCCTACTCACCGGCAGAAACACGACCCGAAGGACATTTGGCTGTGGTATTCTATAGGGTGGAGGTCCTACCCCCCGGACGGGCGGCTCAATTCGAGCGAAGATTCGCTATGCCCTACCTCTCTTAGGTATATGTACTTACAGCGTCATTCTTTTTGCGTTCGGCGTCCGTTTCGTGTATTTGCGTTTGACGCGTGGCGTTGTCTCGCCGGCGGACGATGACGCCGCGGAATCTGTCAAAAACGATTAACGGTTAACCGGAGTCGTGTCAAAAAGGACACACCTTTGATAGGACTCGGTCAAAATGGACACACCATTGGTAGGACTCGGTCAAAATTTACACACGTTTAATGATAAATCTGTCAAAATTAACACATGTTTTATACAATCTGTCAAAATTGACATCTGTTTTATACAATCTGTCAAAATTGACACCTGTTTTATACAACCTGTCAAAATAAACACATGTTTTATACAATTTGTCAAAATTAACACATGTTATTATGAGAGACAGATAAAATTGGCACATGCTTAAATAATAAACTACAAGATACAAGTACGAATTTTATTTTTTTAATTGTCTACATTTTCTATTAGACGCTTGGTTTCAATTAAGACAGGCTATCAATAAATACGTAAAAAAGAATCTGTCAAAATTGACACATGCTAATTAGAAGCTGTCAAAATTGCACACAGACGGTGGTACGTTGAAATGTGGTACACGTTATTTAACTAATATGCTATTATGGCTAAAAATTGTAATTAGTCCGTCTTTTAGCTTATACAAAAATAAAAGACACGTATTTTTCCTTTTTTTTCATTCAAATGAACAATAGCAAAGATACAAGGCATCAAAAGTTAGAAGTGAGAGTCTTTGACGTCACTCGCTCCCGTAAAAATGCCTCACCGAGTGACGTCACGCGTAATTTCAACGTGCTATAACTTTGTTATTTTTAGTCTGATTTGCAAATAAAAAAATAGGTGTCTTTTATTTTTGAATAAGCTAAAAGACGGACTAATTAAAATTTTTAGCCATAATAGCCTATTGGAAAATGAGGGAGCGGCGTGAAAGATGAATTCGATTTTAAATCCAATTTAAAAAAATGTCCGGAAGCCTACTTAAGACAGATCTTAGGCCGATCCACTAAACAAATACAAAGAGATGATAGTTTCAGCAACTGAACACTGCGATTCCCAACTATACTTGCACTACAAAATGTAATTAGTCCGTCTTTTAGCTTATTCAAAAATAAAAGACTCTTTTATTTTTATTTGTGTATTAGATTAGATATTAGATTATTCTTTATTGCACCAAATACAAACATTTATAGACAAGGTATTACAAACAACTAGTAGTACAATTTAGGCGGTCTTATCGCTACTAAGCGATCTCTTCCAGACAACCTTCAGGTAGAGGATAGATTAAACAGAAGGGGTTAGATTATTAGATTAAAAATCACAAAGTTATAGCCCATTGAAATTACGCATGACGTCACTCGGTGTGGCATTTAACGGGAAGGAATGACGTCAACGACTGCCACTCCTAACTTTTGATGCCTTGTATCCTTGCTACTTTTTATTTGAATGAAATAAGGAAAATACGAGTCCAATACATTTTTATGATCTAAAATACGGACTAAATACAATGTAATTATTTCGACCCCGCCCCCCCCCCCCCCCCCCTGATCACAATTCTTCATGTTACCATTTTATAATAAAAATAATTCAATAATTTTCTAAATATTTTACTTAAGCATGCACTAATCTATGTAAATAGTATTGAGAACAAGATATTTTTGATTATACTAATTACCTATGTAATTTACTATTGATTACTATTAATTACTCCCACGAAACCCACGCATTGTTTTTACTTAGACTTTATTGTCCCACTGCTGGGCAAAGGTTTCCCCTAAGTTTCTCCATAGCTCGCCATTATCCGCCACATTTTGCCAGTTTTATTTATTTATTAACACATTTATAATAAAGATCTATTTAAGTTTATCAGTTGCCTAGTACCCGTAGCACAAGCTTTGGCTTAGTTTGGGACTAGATGGCGCTATGTGCACGTCTTAGGTTATTTTTATCTGTTTTTAACACTTAAAATTTTGATTTGAGTTGCGGGTGTCCATGGGCGGTGTCGACTGCTTACCATCGGGAATCACATTTGCTCGTCTGCCGCCTCTTGCATAAAAAAAAATCTCGATATTCACTTGACTCATGTTAATGTAACTAAGATTTAATAAGAGCTATATGCCATGGTCTGCCATGGTTATGATGTACGGACTGAGGTTTTCAATGACCTTTGTATAGGAAATAAAGAAACTTACTAAAAACACTTAAAGCGAATCATACAAATTGTCTAATTAATTATTTTAGAACTCGGTTACCTGTCAGTTGCCACCGCCATGCTGGCCCAACCCTAACCCCACACGAGCTCAGGAAACCCTACTCACCGGCAGAAACACGACCCGGAGGTCATTTAACCTTAACATTACCTCGCGTAAACAGGCTTATAATTTATCGTATTGTTATTTGTACATGTAGTTTTTTTAAATTTTTTTTACTATTTTTTTTTGTATTCAACCATCGCACTAACTACAACTCAAACTACTCATGCATATACGTACATATCGTACCATACAATTTTGTATGAATTACCTTTCCTCTTAATGAATTTCGATGTTCGTCTTAAAACATGTCTATCACCGACTTTCCTCACGGCAACCATTTTATCTCCTACTTTCCTCACAGTGCCCAATTTCGAGCTCATCTTGCGTACCGGTACCATTTTTTTGACGCGTTGCGACACTTTTACACCGGTCTTCGGTACCGATTTCGCTGTGAAAGTGCATTTAGGGAAAATTTTGAAAAAAAAATTTTTTTACAAAAAAAAAATTTTTACAAAAAAAAAATTTTTGCAAAAAAAAATTACGAAAAAAATTATCTTAGGCCTAATTTTACACCCACTTAAATGTCGATATTTTGCGCACTTTCGTAACACTTCGTACCTAGTGTGAACTAGCATACATTCTAACAACTTCTATGATGAAATACATTACATGAACGTATAAAAATCGGGGTATTACGAGACTTTATTAGAACCAAAAGTAGTGCTAAAACTGTTTGCCCTCGCATGAAGACAAATATCTTATGACTAAAATCTCTTGTAATTTTACATCTAATTTAAGCTTACATTAGACTTTTTAGTTACTTATCTATGAATTATGTATTTTAGTTAACTAAAAAAAATAACAAGGGATCTCTTAGGTTTTATAAACCAGAATGTCCGTCCATACATGTTGAGCTATACAATTCGTACATAGTAATTCGTTTCTGACTTATTTCAGCATTATGGTTTTCCCGCTATCCACCCCAGAGGAGCAAATAGGAATTCAATAAAAAACTATTAAACATTTCAAATTCATGTAAAATTCACGCAACATCCGATTTTTTTAAGTTCACGTATTTTAGTCCGAAAGCAGTGATTTTTTTTTAGTATGAAAGTGGTGATTGGGTGTGAACATCCAATGAAAAGCACGTCAAACACTTTTTAAACCGATTTAAAAAAAATAGGGATGTTTCCAAGGTTTAAACAATTACATTAAATTTAGTCCGTATTTTAGATTATAAAAATATATTGGACACGTATTTTTCGTTCTTTCATTTAAACAAAAAATAACAAAGATCCAAGCATCAAAATTTATGAGTGAGAGTCTTTGACGTCACTCCGTGCGACAGAATGCCACACGGCGTGACGTCACGCGTGACTTTATCTTTGTAATTTTTGGTCTATCTAAATTTCAAATGCAAAAAATACGTATCTTTTATTTTCGAATAATCTAGAAGACGGACTAATTACATTTTTTACGGCAACAAGCCAATTAAATCGGTGTGCGTTACACTTTGGAGTTAAGGTAAATTAATTACATTCAGTATAGACGCTTAAATGCGCACCAACTTTTCATTTAACGTACTTTCGATGGGACAAATGAGGTTTATTAACGCAACAGTTTATAAATTTTCACGAGAACACTCCATGAAAACTTACAAATTACATACGAAACACTAAAAAAGGAGAAACGTGTTTCAAAATTGTCTGTTTATTGGTTAGTGTAATATGCATTTACTTACAAAAAGTATCTAAGGAGAGAGAAGTATCAGACGGCACACTTTTTGTGCGATAGAGTCTGCGTCTGAGACATTTAAAAAGAGCGTCTAGGTCTGCCGACAGAATGATCGAAGATGCGCGTCGTGTGCATTACTGCATATAA
This sequence comes from Conogethes punctiferalis, assembly GCA_031163375.1. Taxonomy (NCBI): domain Eukaryota; kingdom Metazoa; phylum Arthropoda; class Insecta; order Lepidoptera; family Crambidae; genus Conogethes; species Conogethes punctiferalis. The sequence continues at coordinate 7,729,785 of CM062106.1, read as the reverse complement.
TTGCAAAAAAATGCGTCGCGGATAGTCTGTCGTCCGCGCTGTCCCTAAGTAAGTTTATCAGTTGTCTAGTACCCATAGTACAAGCATCGGTTTAGCTTGTGGCCAGAAAGCGGTGGGTAGCCCAGTGTGGAATGTCTTGGGTTATTTATTTATTAAAAAAACACGTTTCTCTAAGGCTAAGCTTCAAACCGGTGTTATGTGCCCCATAAAAAACCCACACCGTGATTATATGTACAAACCCCATCTCTATACATATAAATGTGTCGACATATACACTGATTGGTAAACAAAGGGAATTCTTTAAATGGTGGATTCTGAATCGACTACATACTTTGATACACTGTGCATTACCATAATTTAACAGAATTTTTTAGCAAAAAAAACCGACTTGATTACTGTGACAATGGGACCAAATAGGAAGTACAAAAAAAACTTACTATTTGATTTTTTTTATTTGTTTTTTCCTTTTTTTTCGAACAAAAAAAAACTTTAAAAATCGGTTCACAATTCTCGGAGATAGGTAACAAACATACAACAACAAAAAATACAGTTGAAGTGAGAACCACCTCTTTTTAAAAGTCGGTTAAAAAAAAGAGTAGTTTAACTTTTGCATTAAACAAATAAGACTCTGAAATTTTATCTTTTACTAGCTGACCCGGCGTAAATGTCGATAATCCATTTTCATTTAAATAAACTTTGCGCTTGAAATGGATAATTCCTATATTAATTTTATTCGTTCCCCTTAATCAAAAGCTAAACTAATGTGTAGCATTATAGCAAGCGCATAATAGATGGAAAATATTGAATAAATCACGTCTTCCGAACGCAACAAAAATGTATTTTATCTCGATTTTTGTACACTTTTTATGTGCGATCAGGACATACATAGGTGCCTCTTAAAAGGTATCCCTCTGTTTACCAGTTAAAGTGTATATTTAATATATTATGTACCATAAATACTGACCTGCTGTACCACGACGCTTATTTTCTCTTTTAGCTTTCTTCTCCAATGCTTCTGTGAAGAGAATTTCAAACATGAAGACAATTTTTTTCTTCTTTGATTTTATAATGATTTTTTGTTAAAGAAGCACGACATAATTGCTTCCCTACGGCTGATGGAAAGCGAAAGAGAAGCCCAAGTCGCTATGACAACGGGCAAGTAACCCATTATTTTTTCTTTTTAGATGGGAATGCATTAGGCACCTTCATGCCGCCTCCGGGGGAAGACGACATGGTGTGTGGGACTCACACCTCCCGAAATATGAGGGCATACCCACTAAACCCCCCTGTGTCGCCAGTGGGCAGCAAGTTGCAGGGACACGGGTAGCGCCGAAGCATACGGCCGCATCCCTGCCTACCCTGGCCAGCCGCAGATGACAAGCGGCCGGCACTCCTGGTCCGGGGAGGGCAAATACCCCTACCCCCGGCTCCGGGGAGCAGTAGGGTGCCGGCCCAACCCTAACCCCCCACAAGATCCGGAAACCCTACTCACTAGCAGAAACACGACCCGGAGGTCATTTGTCTGCAGTATTCTTCTATAAAGACGGGCGGCTCAATTCGAGCGAAGATTCGCTATGCCCTACCCCTCTTAATTATTAAGAACATACCAATCTCCCTGGCTCGCTTCCTGGCCAGATACTCCGGACTGGTCTTGTCGACCCTCGGACGCCCCCTCTTGCGCTTCTCCCCCGAATCCGCGCTGGGGGGGGTACGGTTGTTCATCACGGCAGCTGCAACAACACGGCACGTTCATCACGAGAAACATTGACGAATTTCGAAAAGCCATCATCATCAGCCTATCGCAGTCCACTGCTGGACATAGGCCTCTCCAGTTGTTCAACACTTTGGGCAAACATCTGGAGGTTCTAGCTGGAGGAGCTCCTCGCTCCGGTGACGCTGCTGCCCGTCATCGGCCTGTGGTATTTAGCTATGCCTTCAATAGTGATGGGTATACCGCCACCAGTCGGTTGCCAGCACCTCGTTTGTTGTTCGGCAGGATGCACCACGGGCAGATGAGGTTGGCTTGGAACGAAAAGATGATAGGTCCCTTACATCCCATTCAGAGTTATTAACTAAGTTACGTTAGTAACTTTCGTTTTCCGCGTTCATTCCTGCCACGGACTTGCAAACTCTGAAACGACCTTCCAGCCGCGGTGTTTCCTGATCGCTACGACATGTCCTTATTCAAACGAGGTGTAAAGAGAGCTCTTTCCTCACGGTAGGTAGCGGCATTGCAGATGTCCATGGGCAGCGGTTACTGTTTAACATCAGACAGGCCGCTTGCTCGTCTGCCACCAAAAAGCAATAAAAAAAACTACGTAAAATGAGTTCACGACCGCTTATCTTAGGGATCATCTTTTCGCACCAAGCCATTCTCACCTGTCCGTGGCGCATCCTGCCGAATAACAAACGAGGCGCTGGCAACCGACTGGTGGCGGTATAACCAACACGATTGAAGGCGTAGCTAAATACCACAGGCCGATGACGGGCAGCAGCGTCACCGGAGCGAGGAGCTACGCCCTGCGATACCCGCCTGCCCAGCGTGGCGATTACGGGTATATCCTCCAGATGTTTGCCCTTAGTGGTGAAAACTGGAGAGGCCTATGTCTAGCAGTGGACTGCTATAGGCTGATGATGATGACCAACAATACTGCCGATAGTATTGCTTTCTTGGGATAGTATTGTAATACTATGGGTAGTATCGAATCTGCCCTGAACCAAGGGCTGTGGGTTCGATTCCCACCCGGGACAAACATCACTGTGATTTGCGTTTGTTTCGTGTCCAGGTATTAATGTTTAAGTATAATATTTCTGGTACCTTAATTTTTCCGATAACCATAACACAATTTTAGTGCTCAAGCTACTTTGCGATCGGAACCAAGCATGTGATATTAAAAAAAACACACACACAAAAACATCCAGATAAATGGCCCACGAAAAGCCAGAATACTGGAAAAAAAATTTTTTTTTTTATAATTTAAAAAAAAATTAACATTTTTTTTTTCAAAGATTTTTTTTCTTTTTTTTTTTTTCTTTTTTTTTTGTATATTTTTAATTGAGAAAAAAATTTGCGTCGGAGGCCTAACACTCACACAACACCACCACACTCGCGACATACCCATTTCCTTGGCCTGCTTCCTTGCCGCCAGATTGGCCAAATACTCAGGACTGGTCTTGTCAATCCGTGGCCTCCCACGTTTACGTTTAACGGGGGTCTGTATCGACGGTTCCGCTGAAGAAAAAAAAACAGGGATCGGGTGAAGGGAGAAAAATAAAAATAAAAACATGCAAAAGTAAAACTAGATATTTGAACAAAAATTGTCTACCTACGAAAATCGAAGTCTAGGAAAAAAAACGGTGTTTTGTTTTTTTTTTATTGTAGCTCGACATAATGGCTTCCCTGCGCCTGATGGAAAGCGAAAGAGAAGCCCAAGTCGCTGAGACAACGGGCAAGTAAAACAAGAAAAAAAAATACTAAGAACAAAATGGGGATGTGTACCTACTGTCAAATCAATGAGGGTTTTCTGAATTAGCAAAAGAAAACCAACTTCAATCAATATAGCGACAATGGGACGATCTCGGCAATACCCTTTCGAACAAAACAAGAATTTTTCAAATCGGTTCAAAATTCTATAAAATACGTGGTAACAAACATACAACAAAACAAAAAAAAATCAATCGAATTAAGAACCTCCTTCTTTTTTTGTCGGTTATATAAGAAATCCACCAGATGGCACCACATACATACGCAGCAGGTCCAACTGTAACGTGATTGGTTCATTTTGACATGGCCCTGACGTTTATACAAGGTGACTTTTTAATCACTATCCAAATTTTTTCTGGGCATTAGGTATCGTTAATAGAGCCCCTTTCTGCATAAAACAATATAGTTCATATTTTTACAACAAGTTTTTTGCCCCAAAACCATTATAAATTTCGCATGGTTACCATTTCTAGCGTAAATATTTAGTACATAAAACAATAAATATCAGTGGTACTACGAAGTAAGGTACGAATTAAAAGGTAAGACGGTATTACCGCGAGTATTACAAAATGGTAACTATGCGAAATTCATAATTGGTTCGGGACAATGAATTTGTTGTGAAAATATGACCTATACTTTTTTTTGCAGAAATGGGCTCTATTAATGATACCTAATGCCTAGAAAAAATTTGGATAGTGATTAAAAAGTCACCTTGTATAGCAACTGACCAATCACAATGATAGCTGGATCGCAGGCTAATTAACGCTATTTATCGGATATTTCATATTCAAAATGAAATATCCGATAAATGGCATTAATTTCATTTGGATGTTGATGCATCAAATGCAACACAGTCGAAACGTCAAAACGTAAAAGTACAAAATATACTACTAGGTATATGGAAAATGTTGAATAAATCAAGTCTTGAAAAATGCAAGAAAAATGCATTTCCTGGGCATGTTTTTTGGGATATTTTTTTTTATAAGAAGTGCTTGCTTTCAGTGTGACTTCACTGCAACTGATGGTAAGCGGTCGTGAGGTCCAAAAGTTAGGTCGACGGGCACAATAGAACAAACCCATTACGCCTGTCCTCACTCTGAAGGCCCACTGAGATGCCATTTCACGCCTAAAGAACCCAGAAGTTCGATGTCGTCTCGTTCGAAATCGCACGCGTGGATATCGGATTCCAAAAATAAAGGATTTCAATAATAACCAAATTGTAGACCTCTATAGACTTTTAGTAGCACAGCAAAGTGGTCTCCAGTGGGCGGATAGAAAGCTAAAGAGAAGCCCAAGCCACTGCTTCAACTGTAACCAAATCAGTTGCCGTTGCCACCGTCATGCCTGTAGCTTTATAATACCACTAGCTGTGCCAGCGGCGTTGCACGCGTGGATATCGGGTTTTAAAAACAACGGACTCACATAAAATGGTGCCTCAATTTTAAGTTAGACCTTTAGCAATACATTGGTGAAAACCGCATTCAATTCCATGCGGTAGTTTTTGAGTGATGCGCGTTCAAACATACAGATAAAAATTTCTCATGTTTTCCCAACATTTCTCTTTACTGCTCTGCTCCTATTGATTGTAGCGTGATGAAAAGTATACTATAACCTGCCCAGGAGTGTGAAGAATAATTGTACCAAGTTTCGTCAAAATCCGTGATGTAGTTTTTTTTCTATAACGAACACACAGACAGATGGTCAAAAAATTTACTAATTGTATTTTTGGCATCAGTATCGATCACTTATCATCCCCTGATAGTAGTTTTGAAAATATATTTAACTAGCTGTGCTCGCGACTTCGTCCGCGTGGAATAGTTATTTTTCTCCCGTTTTTTTTACATTTTCCATTATTTCTTCGCTCCTAATAGTTGCAGCGTGATGTTATATAGCCTAAAGCCTTCCTCGATAAATGGTCTATTCAACACAAAAAGAATTTTTCAATTCGGACCAGTAGTTCCTGAGATTAGCGCGTTCAAACAAACAAACAAACTCTTCAGCTTTATAATAATTAGTATAGATTAGTATAGATGTACAGAATTGACTTCTCTACAGATTTATTATAAGTATAGATGACCGTCGTCCATATAATATAATAGTACATGTATTATATTATATGTACACATATATATTATACATGCCAGACAGACGGGTAAACCCTAATTAGCAATACTTACGCGTGCTCATTTGTTCAGGCTTGTGTCTTGCCGCGTACAACTCCACCGCTGGTGGTACGAAGTGGGATACCGGCGATCGATAGTCCACACTTAGGGGTAGACCTCCAGGCACTGAGGGATGAAAAGGGTAGTTAAGAATAAATAAATAAAATGAATAAATAATCCAAGACATGCCACGCTGGGCCACACAGCGCCATCTAGCCCCAAACTAAGCCGAAGCTTGTACTATGGGTACTAGACAACTGATAAACTTACTTAGATATTTTTTTTTTGTAAATAAATACAAATTATACATAGAAAACACCCAGACCAATACAAAAAGACATGTTCATGCACACAAATGTTTGTAATGTGTGGGGATCGAACCCACGACCCTTGGCTCAGAAGGCAAGTCAATATTGTATGGTAGCACAAAAAAAAATATATATTCATCATCATATACATTCATGGGATGTAATAGAGCGATTATCTTCTCGTTCTCGTTTGAATCCACCCTTACCTGCCCATGGTCATCATCATCAGCCTATTGCAGTCCACTGCTGGACATAGGCCTCTCCAGTTGTTTGCCACCGGCCAAACATCTGGAAGATATACGGATAATCGCCACGCTGGGCAGGCGGGTTGGCGATCGCAGGGCGTAGCCTCTCGCTCCTGCCCGTCATCGGCCTGTGGTATTTAGCTACGCCTTCTATCGTGATGGTTTTACTGTCACCAGTCGGTTTGCCAGAGCCTCGTTTGTTGTTCGGCAGGATGCACCACGGGCAGGTGAGGTTGGCTTGGAGTGAAACGATGACAGACCGCTTCCTGACGTCCAAGTGTGGATATTTATTATCATTACCTTGATCCAGTCCATAAATATCACCGTTGGGCTCAATCTTGGGCTTCTTCTCCGGCGACTCTTTGCTCTCCTCTCCGCTGCTGCGCGGAGATTCTTCTCTCTTCAGCTGGGGCATGACAGAGTCCAGCTGACCCTCGCAGAGTGCCATGTTGGGTGTGAGTGTGTGTGTGTGGGTGTGTGTGTGTGATTGATTACTGAAATTTAAAAGAATTGAGTTTATTTATTTATTTATCCAGAGCTACGGGAACCGTCTCAAGAGACACGCCATCCACAAACTACACCAAAGAATGGTGTAGCACAAAAATAAGTAGTGTTCTCGGTGGAGAGCACACTTCGAACGAAATGGCCTCAACACATATCCGCTCATAGTCATGCGACTGATTGCAGATCAACTAACAAAAAAAAAAAAAGAAAAAAAAATTTATTTAAACTTTATTGCGCAAAACTGTACAAAACGTGAACTTAAAGCTAGGAGCATTCTCTACCAGTTAACACAGGCTACTATTTTCAAAGTCAATTTTTTTTAATAAAATTGCGTTTGGATGTTTTCAATTTATGTTGATATTTAATATTTAACTATTGGTATGTAATAAACCAAATTTAAAAGAATTTAATCATATTTTCTTACTTGTTTAGACAATAAACGATAATTAACAAATAGTAGTATGTTTCATACTTAGTTGACATGAGATCCTATCTTTAGCCTTTTAATAGGTCTTCACATATTTATATGGCTGATTTAAGACATTTTACTAAAAATGTTATTAATAAAGTCACGAAAACACATAAAAACGACTCCTGAAAACAAAAAATTAAAATTCTGACACTATGTATGGCCAAACATTTTTGGGACACATTTTGGGGGACATTATAAGGGGAAATAATTTCCAATAAATGAGATCTCTTGTGGAATATTCTCCTCTTGATTTTTCATAAAGCTGTTAAATTTCGCGATCAAAAACCAATGTCAATAACACTTTTGTTGTGAGATTGGTCCGTACTACGAACTCCGTACCCAGCATCAGGGCATTAAATTCCACTTTCAAGGTTTTTTCTGGACTGACTGTCTGGACTTTCAGTTTGTAATATATTTTTTAATGAATTCGAGGTTTTTACTTTGTTTTTTCGGGAGCTATCTACTAAAAATAAAAAAATTGTACAAAGAAATATTTGTTTGACAACTAGGGACACATAGTCTCACAGACTATGGCTGATTTTCTACAGTAGAACTCCAATTATCCGAATCAATGGGGACCGGGACCCATTCGGTTAATCAAATATTCGGATAATCGGATTTTTTTAAAAAAATTGCCATTGGCGAGAATAAAAGCTACGTTTTGATATTGCACTATTTTTTCATTGAATTAAATGAAAGAAACATGAAACACATGTTTTAAATATAAATAAAATGTACAAGTTTAGAAATAAAAATCATAGTTTTTAAACATCTCCGTCAATGTAAGCTGTTTTGCGTCTTCAACCGTTAAGACAAGTCAAGTCAAGACTTGACGCGCAAACACTGGCTTCGCGGGGGGAAGAATAATAGCGCACTTAGACTTTTTTTGGACAATTTTTTGTGATTCGGATTATCGCCGATTCGGATAGTCGGAGTTCGGATAATTGGAGTTCTACTGTAATTAGTATTACTTACACATTAAACAACTGATGCCACATCTGTATGCTTCTGCGGTTGTTTTAGCACTAAAACAGGAGAGTGGAGACGCGGGGTGGCAAGTAGGGGGAAGGGGGTAAATTCTATGATTTTGCAAAACACGCGTCGCCTGTGAGACTACGTTTCACTAGTTAAGGGTTAATTCTTCATGGGTCATTTTTTTAATTAGTTTCTTTAAATTTGTGTAAGTGACTAATTAAGAATGAATTAGAAAAAGAAAAGAAAGGGAATTGTGTGAGTAACTAAAATATGGTTGGTAAAGGCCTCCAAAACCAAGACAAAGCCATACTATCACATACTGAACATACTGATTATAGTCGACTCGACTGATGGCAGTTGGAAAGAAAACAAAAAAAAAGGGTTAATTCATTACTAATGTAAAAATACCCCTAAGTATTTTGTGATATTAAAGTGCAATTTATTGATATTGAACAAAATAATATGTAAGTGCAAGAAAATCAATAAATATTTACATTATTATGTTCTAAGCATTTGTTGTTGAATCCAAAACAGATACTTAAAATCAATGGTAGGTATTGCAAATCTTGAGATGCAGCTTGGGTACAGACAGATGGACAGATAGACAGAGAAGTCTTAGTAATAGTGCCCCCATAGACAGACAGATGATAACAATTATTCATAACTAGCTGTGCTCGTGACTTCGTCCGCGTGGAATAGTTATTTTTTCCCCTGTTTTTACATTTTCCATTATTTCTTCGCTCCTTATACTTGCAGCGTGATGTTATATAGCCTAAAGCCTTCCTCGATAAATGGTCAAAAATTCTTTTTGTGTTGAATAGACCAGTAGTTCCTGAGATTAGCGCGTTCAAACAAACAAACTCTTCAGTTTTATAATATTAGTTAAGATGTGTTGTATACTTTTGAAAACTTAATGAACATTAAATTAAGAGTTAAACTTCCACACAAATTATACCAATAAATCAATGGAATTTGGATCTTAATAGGAAATTGTGCCTTAATAGGTTAAAATGACAACAGAATCCATAAAACAACCAGCCAATATTGTTACCTCCACTAACTAACATTGCACAACTTGACACTTAAGTAAAAACAACAGTGAAAATGTTAATTAACAAAAATTATCTCTTTCATTGTTGTCAAACATAACAATGATACAAAAAAGAAACTAGGATTTAACAGACTAACAGCAGACGTTACAGCATTGGCAGTAATTACAAATCTTATCAAACAAATAAGAGAAGTAGTAAACAAGTTTCTCAATGCAGAAACGACCTAAGTTACATACCTTATTACAGCGAAACCATTTTGTTGAATCTCGACATTAAAACACGATTGTGCACTTAAAAACGACGTAAACTTACACGATAACAATTATTATACAAATTCGAGTTCATTAAAACTTAATACAACAACAAATAACGCTTTTAAAACAACATACGAAAGGAAAAAAATACACTATACTTCTTTAGAGCAATCAATTATCCTACTAACGAATGGTGTGGTGTAAAGATACGAAAAAATACATAAATAACACGCTCCCGCTCAATTTTATATACGCGCACTACATCCTTGTGCTATGTGAACGATTTTAAAAGTGATTACAAAAGTTTACTAGGCAGATTATCGAAGATATAAACAAAAATCGCGATTCCTAAATACTGACTCGACGTCCATTACTGTACCAATGGAGTGATGCTACTGCCTACGAAAAGTGTGAAAAAGACGAAAACATTTTTGTTATGGCAACATTTCGTGATATTACGCCAAGTTGCACTGTCTATCGAATCTGGCGCTTTTTCCGTCCGAATCGATCTATGATAAAATTATATCTGACGTTTACTGTACTTTACGCATACATTGATCTGACATCTATGCGGTTCAATCTCGTATAGAAAAAGGTTCGGAACAATTCTAAAAGTTTCGCATCGATGCCACAGTGTACTATAATTGGTCGGGTTTGATAATAAATTTATGAAAAAGGAAGAAGTTTTATAAAAATCTTAAAATTAGACTAAAATAAAAGAAAAAAATTGTATTTTCATGTGTTTAAGTGAAAAATTTCTATGTAAGCTAATTCCCTAGCTTATTTTTCAATAAACAAGCAACATTAAGTTGGGTGTGGGACGAGTGTTCCGAGGAAGACAGTGTGGAAAAGCGATAGTTATAGGTAGGTCGGGCGTCGAGTTGGCATTGTATTATTACCTACCGACGTCCGTTATCGTGAGGCGCGTTATCGCTCGAGCGAGGTTATTTGTTTTGTGCCCATTGTATTACCTTATACATAACTTGTTCGTCTCCGAAGCGGTCGTACAGAATTCATTATCTGACGTATATTGACCTGAGTTTTAATTATATTCATTTTTAATGTTTTGTGAAGTCATAGCCACTGTTAGTAAATTACTTAGGCACCTATAAAGGATTCTTTGTTTAAAATATTTTTAAATAAAGAAAAAGTGAAAAAGTTATAATGGAACGATTTTAACGGCATTTTAGTGCTTGGATTGTTGAGTAAGACAACCGGTTTGATGCACAGCTGGTTTCGTTAACTCGATATTAATTTTCTGTGGCTTTCATTATATGTAGGTACACTTGTTTTTGGCGTTTTCCTGCCAACTCAGAATGACTTTCATGTATAAGGTCACACACATTTTATAAGTATGGGTTTGAAGAAAAAAAATATATATTTAGTTTCAGGTCTATGTATAAGGAACCTCAAACATTTTGGATTTTTTTCTAATTTTATTTTAAAGTCATAATGCGATTAACAGAATACATCTACGCACCAAATTTCAATAATGTAACTGTTATAGTTTCGGAATAATCTGGCTGTGACATACGGACAGACAGACAGACAGACATGACGAATCTATAAGGGTCCCGTTTTTTGCCATTTGGCTACGGATCCCTAAAAAGAGGCTCTCGGGATAACCATCATAATTTTGACGGTGTAGCTAAATACCACATGTCGATGACAGGTAGCTGCGTCACCGGAGCGAGAAACTACGCCCTGCGATCGCCAACCCGCCTGCCCAGCGTGGCGATTATGGGTAAAGCCTCCAGGTGTTTGACCAAAGTGACGAACAAATGGAGAAGCCTATGTCCAGCAGTGGACTGCGGTGAACGAAGAGTGCACCAGTGTATGCGCACACACTTGTGCATTTTGATAGCTCCTTATTGGTAGTCTAAACGGTGATTGGCTGCTATAGCCGGAATTAAGTATTAGGGGCTGCGCAGGGAGACGACAGACTTTTTTTTGTGCGATAGAGTATGCGTCTGAGACATTTAAAAAAGAGCGTCTACGTCTGCCGACAGAATGATCGAAGATGTGCGTCATGTGCGTTGAGTCTGTGAAATAATCCGCGACAGATTTTTGCGCGTCGTGTGCGTTACTGCATATAATTGCAAAAAAGTGCGTCACGGATGCTGAAGCTGAAGTGGCAATGGGCTGGTCATGTCTGCCGCAGAACTGATGATCGGTGGAGTAGGAAGGTTCTGCAGTGGATACCGCGTACAGGCAAGCGCAGTGTGGGACGCCCCTCAGCTAGATGGAGTGACGACCTGCGCAGGGCGGCCGGAATTAATTGGATGAGTGTGGCTGCTAATCGTGCAGAATGGCGTATTTTGGGAGAGGCCTACGTCCAGCAGTGGACTGCCGCAGGCTGTTGATGATGATGATGATGATGCGTCACGGATAGTCTATCGTCTGCGCTGCCCCTTAGGCGTTCTATATTTTTGCGATATAATTATGTGCGCATCATCATCATCAGCCTATTGCAATCCACAGCTTGATATAGGCCTCTCCAGTTGTTCGCCACTTAAGGCAAACATCTGGTGGATATACCCATAATCGCAATGCTGGGCAGGCGGGTTGACGATCGCAGGGCGTAGCTCCTCGCTCCGGCGACGCTGCTACTCTCATCGTTTAGCTACGTATGTAATCGTGATGGTTATACCGCCACCAGTCGGCTGCCAGCGCCTCGTTTGTTATTCGGCACGATGCACCACGGGCAGGTGAGGTTGGCTTGGAGCGAAACGATGATAGGCCGCTCCCTTACTCTAAATTAGGCTCTGACCTACTTTGTTGAGGCTATTCATGACATGCAGTGGTATTATTCTGAGTCCGTGTACTTTCCCGACTTAGAATAGGACCACTTCACATCCCTTCGTAGAAGAAGACAAAGGAAATATCAGAAAAAGGATCTTTTTTCTAAAACTCATTGCTCAGATCCCAAATAAAAATCTCGAGCGCTTGTGTTATGGGTATCATAAGGTACCATGGGATGTAAGGGAGCGACCTATAATCTTTTCGCTCCAAGCCAACCTCACCTGCCCGTGGTGCAAACCTGCCGAATAACAAACGAGGCGCTGGCAACCGACTGGTGGCGGTATAACCATCACGATTGATGGCGTAGCTAAATACTACAGACCGATGACGGGCAGCAGCGTCACCGGAGCGAGAATCTACGCCCTGCGATCGCCAACCCGCCTGCCCAGCGTGGCGATTATGGGTATATCCTCCAGATGTTTGCCCTAAGTGGTGAACAACTGGAGAGGCCTATGTCCAGCAGTGGACTGTTATAGGCTGATGATGAAGGTACCATAAATATGTACCTACTTAAAAATCGAAACGCGAACCAAATACAAATGTTCATCACACGAATGTTTGTCTGAGTGGGAATCGAATCCACAACCCAGGTATAGAAAGCAGGGGTCACTACCTAATGAGCCATCGGGCCAGTCATTGTTAGACAACAAAAGTGCATTCGAACAGCACAGTAAAATCGATCGGTTGTCTGACCTACAGACTAAATAATCAATACCTTGTTAGACGTGAACGCTATAGATTACTAGAGCGAGACATCTATATTGTTAAGCACATATCTGCACAGATAGCATGGTAGTTGACTTCAGCTTTGATAACAATAACTGTTGAAGGTCGCTCAGCGAGCTATGGAAAGGGCTATGCTCGGCGTCTCTCTGCGAGATCGGATCCGAAATGAGGTGATCCGGCAGAGAACCAAAGTTACCGACATAGCTCACCGGATCAGTAAGCTGAAGTGGCAGTGGGCTGGCCACATCAGCCGCAGAACCGATAACCGCTGGGGTAAACGAGTTCTGGAGTGGAGACCGCGTCTCGGCAAACGTAGTGTAGGACGCCCTCAGGCAAGGTGGAGTGACGATTTGCGCAGGACGGCTGGCAAGTGCTGGATGCGAGAGGCTCGGGACCGATCGAAGTAGCGAGCATTGGGAGAGGCCTATGTCCAGCAGTGGACTGATGTGGGCTGATGATGATGAACAATAACTGTATTTTTTTAGCAATAAAAAGCCGACGTCAATATGGTTTAAATGGGACCAACTAGGAAGAACACCCTTTCGATCAAAAAAAGGTGTCTAAGTTAGTTTATCATTTGTCTAGTACTAGTACCCATAGTACAAGCTTCGGCTTAGTTTGGGGCTTGATGGTGATGTGTGGTCCAGCGTGGCATGTCTTATTGCGTGGCGGGTTATTTATTCGACGCCACGGTAGGGTTCATCCATGCCCAGATCAAACATGAACATTGCATTCACATAATAATGTGTACTGTGCGGGGATCGAACCCTGGACCACTGCGTCGGAAGCAGCGTTCACTACTTTGAACCAAACATACTTAGTAGGTTTTTTTTGCTGGTTGTGGCAAACGAGCCAGCAGCCTATTAGTCTACCACGGCGTCTAGTAGTGCGATGGTAAAATGGTAGTTATTCAGTAGTAGCTGTAAAATAGCAATATTGGCCATTGCCAACAAAGGTAGTTCATTGGTCATGCGCCTGGTCTCTCTCCGGTCCTGTCGAACTATCATCATATTGTTAAAACTTTTTTAGCAGCAAAATTAAAAATGATTACTTTGAAGATCAAGAAGAAAAGTGTTTCGTCCAGAAAAACAATGACAATTTTTTTTTAAATGTTTCCCTATTTTCATTACGTTTTCTGCTACAATACTGACGATTATTTGCACTGTGTATTATGGTATTATGTAGGTATACACGTTTTACAATATTGTTTTTCGCCAAGTAATGATAATTGAAATTAATTACAATCTGATCTAGGCAAAACAAAATAATTTGTACCTTTTACATAATTTCATTCTCGTAAAAAAAGGGTCAATTAAGTCAATAATTTGCTCATATCGAAAATCTACATTTACAAGAAAATGGCAACATTATTGTTTCTGTCAAATTGTCAGCAGAAGGTTTGAGTAGTGCTATACGTACCAATTGATAAAATTCATAGAGTAATCGTTCAATTGTTAGTTAATAAATTATTGAATTCATTTCTTATAATGACTTAAAGAAGAAAACTTAAATGTAATAATTACACCCGTTTTCAACATGACGAATAACTTCTGAGAGATGAAATTTTCCCCGTTTTTTACGGATTACTCATTAGGCTTTCTAGTTATAGGACGGCGCAGTGGATTAGTTGCTTGTAAGATTTTTTTTTACCAGTTAATGGTGGCGGACGATGAAGAGGCCCGTGTGATAATAAAAGGCAACAGTTGCTTAAGAGAGTCATCGCCGGGGCACACACTATCTCTATCTCACTCTGCTGCTTATCTATGCTATGGGGGAAAGCCAATTAGCAGCTACCCAGTAAAGCAAATTGATGCAAACCATGTATCGAAACAGATGGGAGATCGTTTCAGGGTCTAGGGTAGAAGAAACTAGCGCTGAAAACAAATATCTTGAACAGGCTCGTTTTCAAATGGTACGGTATTTGAAAAAAAACCTTAAGTGACGGAATGGTCACGAGAGAACTATGCACATACCTACATTTAATTGTTTATCAAATTATTTTGTCTATGTGGCATTAAGTCCGCCTTTTGTACATTACTTACTTGTGCAATAAAGATTAAATAAATAAATTAATTAAAGCTTATGTTGGTTTCGCCCCGGAGTTACATATAAAGTTAAACAGGTTCTATGCCTGTTAAAAATGCTTAGTTCAATTGATCAATTGAGTTGAATAACGTTAGCCAATTGAGTGATTTTATAATCTGCGGCCTACAACTGAAATGTCAATCACGGTTCTGTCTGTGATTTGTCAGAACTGTCAAAACATTTGTTTTGATTCGCACAGCGATTGGATTTGTGCAGAAAAAATAGTTTTCAAGATAAACAATTGCTTTTGTCGTGCAAATATTGCGTTGTCCGACAACTAAGTTATGATTTAGAATCGCTAATTTATGTAGGACGATCTCAATTCGCGTCTAAAGATGAGTAGATGTGATTTCAAAGTCGTGTTATTAGGCAGTGAACATGTGGGCAAAACTAGTCTTGTGCTGAGATTTGTGAATTGTAGTTTTAATTCAGGAACGCCCTATCAAAACGTAAGTGTTTACTTCATTATTCTAATCAAGGTCATGTTACTTTTAAGGTCATTTTGGTGTGCGTTTCGACTGCGTTCAAATATCATGTGATAATAGTAAATGTTTATTTTTTTGTAAATGATTTTGGCCTTTATATACCGCAGGGAATTCTAATGAGTCATCGTAGTAACATGCTTTATGTTTCAAACAATAATACTAGGTAGTAAGTGTTGAAAACATGTGCATCTGAATTTTGGTTTTGGTAAATGTTTTTATGAACAATTAATTAAATAATAATTGATACCAACCTTCTCAAACCACAGTTTACCATTGTGCTTAGCAAATGAAGACTGGGGGCGTCTCCTATATTGACTTTTATGCTAAAATAGTTTAAAAAACAATAAAGTTTGTTATTCTCTTTTATGTCAGAATACATACACCACAAGTGATGCTTAACTAATAATTAAATTATATAGATTTAAGCCCGCAGTATGCATATATCTTAAATATATATAATTCAAAGGTGAATGACATAGTGATCTATCAACACACAGCCCAAACCACTGGACGGATCGGGCTGAAATTTGGCATGCAGGTAGATGTTATGACGTAGGCATCCGCTAAAAAAGTATTTTTATAAATTCTACCCCCAAGGGAATAAAGTAGGGGATGAATCTTCCATTCCACGCAAGTGAAGTCGCGGGCACAGCTAGTTATACACATTAACCTTCTTCTTGAATCCTTTTCTCCAGGGCCGTCTTAAGTATATTCGGCGTCGGGGTGCCGGACTCAACCTGCGCCCTCGTGGGGGGCGCCGCGCCGCCCTGGCAGCGCCCTGCGCCCGGGTGCCCCGCACCCCTTGCACCCCCTGGTAGAGACGGCCCTGCCTTTCTCTATTATAAAAAACTGCATTGAAATTCATTGCATAGTTTTAAAGATTTAAGCATACATAGGTACAGACAGAAAAAAAGCGACTTTGTTTTATACTATTTATCATCTCAATTAGCTTCTCCTTCACTTTCCATCAGGCGTAGGGAAGCCGTTATGTCAACCTACTAAAAAATACACCTTTCTGAACACATTTGCAAACTAATGATAGTTAAATTAATTCACAGACAATTGGTGCGGCATTTTGTGCTAAATCAATACAATCAAATGGGCAGCAATTCAATGTTGGGATCTGGGACACGGCTGGGAGTGAGAGGTCAGTAGGATTTTAATAAGTAATATCGTTCAAACCACCGGAGGAGCTTGGTGGCGCCGCGGTCTTGTACGATTAACAATGATCGCAACGTTGTGAAACCATTGGCGCGGTCAATCCGATGATTGGTGACCAAAATTTGACACCGATTTCCTCCGTGCTTCAGAAGGCACGTTAAGCTGTTGGTCCCGGGTGCTTTACCATCATCAGATAGCAGTTGTCACATCATATCAGAGATGATGATAACTCTGACGCCTAAACTGGGAATGGGTATAGCTTACCCTAAGTGTTGCGGAGGTCTGATGGCAGTCGCTCTGTGTAAACGCTTAGCCCTCGCCAAATCTCTCAGTTTGGGAAGCCGACCCTGAGACAATCGGAAAAAAGGCTAGGATGACGAATATCGTTCAAACCACAGATTTATGGAAATTCATCATCATCATTTTAGGCAAATTTTTTACAGCAACAATGCTGTAAAAAATTTAATTAGTCCCGTCTTTTAGATTTATCATCATCATCAGCCCATTGCAATCCACTGCTGGACATAGGCCTCTCCAGTTGTTTGCCACTTAAGTAATTTTTGGTCTAATTTAGAAATTAATATGGAAATAACGAGTGCCTTATTTTTTAATATTTGTTCCAGGTATGAAGCGATGACTCGAATGTACTATAGGGGAGCGCACGCGGCTATCTTGTGTTACGAGCCTTCGAGTCTCGAGTCCTGGGCGCGTCTGAGGCATTGGCTCCAAGAGCTGAGGACCGTGGAAGAGGTATCACTAATCAGTAGGTCTATGTCTAGCAGTGGACCTTAAGTGCACATCCTACCATTTTTAGGGTTCCGTAGCCAAAATGGCAAAAACGGTACCCTTATAGATTCGTCATGTCTGTCTGTCTGTCTGTCCGTCCGTATGTCACACTAAAAACTGAAAAACTAAAAACTAAAAATGTATAAAACTGAAAAAAATATATGATGTGTATTACTATGAAAACTACTAACGAAAATTCGTTTGAATGAATCTAGACAGTAGTATTTTTTAAACGTCATAAATCAAATTACCTAATTTTTTCATTCAATCAGTGGTACTACGTGCGCGAGTCCGACTCGCACTTGGCCGGTTTTTTTTTTGTTTTATAGTAGCTCGACATAAGCTCGAGGAGCTTGGTGGCGCCGCGGTCTTGTTCGCTTAACAATGATCGCAACGTTGTGCAACCATTGGCGCGGTCAGTCCGATGATGGGTGACCAAAATTTGACACCGATTACCTCCGTGCTTCGGAAGGCACGTTAAGCTGTTGGTCCCGGGTGCTATCTTTACCAACTCAGATAGCAGTCGTCACATCATATCAGAGATGATGATAACTCGATGGCAGTCGCTCTGTGTAAAAGCTTAGCCCTCGCCAAACCCATTCCGTGTGTACTACTAGAATACCGCAGCCAAATGTCCTCCGGGTCGTGTTTCTGCCGGTGAGTAGGGTTTCCGGAGCTCGTAGGGATATAGGGTTGGGCCGGCATGGCGGTGGAAACTGGCAGGTAACTGACCAGTTACTTTCCCGTTGTTACAGCGACTTGGGCTTCTCTTTCGCTTTCCATCAGGCCATTATGACGAGCTACTTTAAATAATAAGAAAAACAAAATCTCTGTGGGTACCTATGCATGCTTAAATTTCTCATCATCATCATCATCAGCCTATTGCAGTCTACTGCTGGACATAGGCCTCTCCAGTTGTTCGCCACTTTGGGCAATCACCTGGAGACTTTACCCATAATAGCCAAGCTCAGCAGGATGCACCACGGACAGGTAAAGGTGGCTTAGAGCTCACCTGCCCGTGGTGCATCCTGCCGAATAACAAACGAGCCGCTGGCAACCGACTGGTGGCGGTATAACCGTCACGATTGAAGGCGCAGCTAAATACCACAGGCCGATGACGGGCAGCAGCGTCACTGGAGCGAGGAGCTGCGCCTTGCGATCGCCAAGCCGCCTTTTTTTTTTTTAAGAGGGGAATGCATTAGGCACCTTTATGCCGTCTCCGGGGGGAGGCGGCGTGGTGTGTGGGACTCACACCTCCCAAAAAGGGAGGGCATACCCACTAAACCCCCCTGTGTCGCCAGTGGGCAGCAAGTTGCAGGGACACGGGTAGCGGCGAAGCATACGGCCGCATCCCTGCCTGCTCTGGCCAGCCGCAGATGATAAGCGGCCGGCACTCCTGGTCCGGGGAGGGCAAATACCCCTGCCCCCGGATCCGGGGAGCAATAGAGTGCTCCCCGGGCGGACCTCGTTGACGGTGTGGCTGCACCCACCACACCGTTACGCCCCTATGAGTGG
This sequence comes from Conogethes punctiferalis, assembly GCA_031163375.1. Taxonomy (NCBI): domain Eukaryota; kingdom Metazoa; phylum Arthropoda; class Insecta; order Lepidoptera; family Crambidae; genus Conogethes; species Conogethes punctiferalis. The sequence continues at coordinate 7,710,769 of CM062106.1, read as the reverse complement.
ATCGCGCCCCCGCACTCATCGCCAACCCGCCTGCCCCAAGTGGCGATTATGGGTATATCCTCCAGATGTTTGCCCTAACTCACAAATATGCTATGGCTTTAAAAAATGTGATGTTTAGCATGATAATACCATAAAGTGTGTAGGTACATGTGCTCCTGTGTGAGGGACTGTTTCCTAATTATCTTAATAACTGTTGGACAAATTGTATGTTACCCACATATTTAATAATTTCTCATGTAAGTGACTGTATTGTTTTAAATGAGAAATAAATATTCTTTAAACCTAAACCTAAATGGTGAACAATTGGATCGGCCTATGTCCAGCAGTGATCTATTTATATTTGTTGCAGGAATGTAAAGTCTACTTATGTGGTACCAAGAAGGACCTTCTAGACTCTGGTGCGGTTGCGAGGGAGGTACCGGAGGACATCATCAACACTTACTCTCAAGGACTGAGAGGGCATTTTCTGACCTCTAGCAAAACTGGGCAGAATGTTGGTATGTCATCTACTTAGTCTACACTATCTATATCTATATCATCATCATCATCATCAGCCCATTACAGTCCACTGCTGGACATAGGCCTCTCCAGTTGTTCGCCACTTATTTTTTTATTTTTTTGTAAATAAATACCAAGTAGAAAACACCCAGACCAATACAAACAAACATGTTCATGAACACAAATGTTTACTTGTAGGTACTGTGCGGGAATCGAATCCACGACCCTTGTTTCAGAAGGCAGAGGCACCGAGCCAGTCAAAATTGTCAAGAGATTACGCTTTAAATCCGTCAAGTAGTTTCGGAGTTTATTCAATTCAAGCAAACAAACATACAAACAATAAAATCTTTCCTTTTCATAATATTAGTATCATCATCATCAACCTATTGCAGTCCACTGCTGGAAATAGGCCTCTCCAGTTGTTCGCCACATAGAGCAAACATCTGGAGGATATACCCATAATCGCCACGCTGGGCAGGCGGGTTGGCGATCGCAGGGCGTAGCTTCTTGCTCCGGTGACGCTGCTGCCCGTCACCGGTCTTTAGTATTTAGCTACGCCTTCAATAGTGCTGGTTATACCGCCACCAGTCGGTTGCCAGCGCCTCGTTTGTTGTTCGGCAGGATGCACCACGGGCAGGTGAGGGTGGCTTGGAGCGAAGTGATGATAGGCCGCTCCCTTACATCCCTTCCTTTATCTTCTATCTTCTATATTAAAATAAATCTGTAGAGAGGTCAATTCTGTACATGAAATATATTTTCAAAATAACTATTAGAGGATGATTAGTGATCGATACTGATGCCAAAAATGCAATCAGTAAAATTTTTGTCTGTCTTGTCTGTATGTTCGTTATAGAAACAAAAACTACTGAACGGATTTTAACGAAACTTGGTACAATTATTCTTCATACTCCTGGGCAGGTTATAGTATACTTTTCATCACGCTACAATCAATAGGAGCAGAGCAGTGAAGGGAAATGTTGGGAAAACGGGAGAATTTTTAATCTGTATGTTTGAACGCTCATCGCGCTTACTACTGCATTGAATGTGGTTTTCACCAATGTATTGCTAGAAGTCTACTTAAAACTTAGGCACCATTTTATGGTAGTCTGTTATTTTTGAAACCCGATATCCACACGTGTGACGCCGCTGGCACAGCTAGTTCAAATATAAAAGACACGTAATTTTCATTTGTAAATTTTACAAAGATATAGCGTTAAAATTACGCGTGACGTCAAAGAGTGGGAGTTTTTTCGCCACTGAGTGACGTCAAAGACCTCCACTCCTACATTTTGATGCCTTGTAATCTTTGTTATTTATTGTTTAAATGAAAAAAGGAAAATACGTGTCCAATATATTTTTATAATCTAAAATACGGATTAAATATAATGTAATTATTATGACACTGGAAACATCCCCATTCCAGATCAGCTGTTTGAGAAGATAGTAGAAGATTGCGCAGCAGACTTGCAACTGATGAAGAGTGTTGAGAAGCAGAGGGCTCAACTTCTAGAAGAAGAACTACAATATAAATCAAAAAGTAAAGACTTTTGCGCCTGCTGATGGCAACACTGAAAGTATTATCTAATTGTATCGGAATATTCATGATGGCATCACGGAGGCATCACATCAATAGACTTGTAGGCTAGACAGGGACGAAGTGTTAGCCGGCACGACATAATGCGATAGAGAAACCCAAGTCGCTATGACAACGGGCAAGTGACCTATAACGAAACCTAAAACTACGCATTAAGAGAGGTAGGGCATAGCGAATCTTCGCTCGAATTGAGCAGTCAAATGACCTCTGGGTCGTGTTTCTGCCGGTGAGTAGGGTTTCCGGAGCTCGTGGGGGGTTAGGGTTGGGCCGGCATGGCGGTGGCAACTGACAAGTAACTGACCAGTTACTTGCCCGTTGTCACAGCGACTTGGGCTTCTCTTTCGCTTTCCATCAGGCGTAGGGAAGCCATTGTGTCGAGCCACTATAAAAAAAAAAATCTGTTCCAGGGGCCCTACTACAGAAAACGAAAACGATCGTTCGTTGAACGGATCGCGTATTTTTGCCCCTTAAATCCCTCTCATTTGTCCCTCCCGTGTTCGAATACTTATACGAACTAAAATTCGTCAACGTCGATTTCCAACAATTTAATTGATATATTCGAACACGGGAGGGACAAATGAGAGGGATTTTTGGGGCAAAAATACGCGACCCGTTCAACGAACGATCGTTTTCGTTTTCTGTAGTAGGGCCCCTGGAAACATCCCTATTACGAACAAAAATGTAGGTATGTTAATCCTTTGGTAGCCTGTCATCATCATCATCATTAGCCCATATCAGTCCACTGCTGGACATAGGCATCTTCTAATGTTAGCCTATATCATTGATAGATCATCGGCGCATGTAATTAAAGGGTTAAAGGTATCTAAACTCAGCTAAAAATTGTTATCAAAAGCTTTAATAACTTAATTATTTTTAAGTTTAATAGTCTTTTTGACTATTTTTTTTTATATATAATTCTGGTATTTTTAAGTTTCTGCAGCTGGCCAGGGCAGGCTGGGATGCGGCCGTATGCTTCGGCGTTACCCGTGTCCCTGCTACTTGCTGCCCACTGGCGACACAGGGGGGTTTAGTGGGTATGCCCTCCCTTTTCGGGAGGTGTGAGTCCCACACACCGCCGTATCCCTCCGGAGGCGGCGTGAAGGTGCTCAATGCCTCCTCCTCTTAGCGTTGTCCCGGTTTGTGCCTCTGGGCCCAGGGTCCGCTTTGACCATGATCCTAGATTTAGCGAGTCTGGTTATTACATTGAAGCGACTGCCATCTGACCTTCGTAACCCTCAGAAAGGGGAACCAGACAAATTTAGATCATGGTTACACATTCAGAATTAAACTGGATGTGCAGGTTTCCTGCTTTATTATTGCCATTTTATATTGAGCTAAATTTTAAAAAGAGTTCCTCGTACGATTTCCTTAAGGAAAATGCTATGTTGCATTACATTAAAATTTTAATGAATACGTATTCTTATTTGCGTAAAAATGTGATATTAAAATATTAATAATAATAACCCAAGACATGCCACGCTGCGCCATCTAGCCCCAAACTAAGCCGAAGCTTGTACTATGGGTATTAGACAACTGATAAACTTACTTAGATACATTTTTTTTTAAATATTATACATAGAAAACACCCCAGATATTAAAATATTGTTTGTTGTCTTGTTATTGGTAAGATAAATTTGTTTGGTTTTGGTAAAATATGCCGTTCAGGCGAGGCGTGAAACGGCATCTCAGTGGGCCTTCAGGGTGAGGGCGACAGGCAATGGGTTTGTTTAATTGTGCCTGTCGACCTAACTTTTGGACCTCACGACCGCTTACCATCAGGTGGAGTGAGGTCATCCTGAACGCTCTTTTTATTAAAAAATATTGCCACGAATACTCATTTGGCCGAATATTCGGCTATACCCTTTTCTCTATTATAACTGTATCTAGACAAATACCAAAGTTTGGGAACCTCTGCTTTAGTTTATATGACAAACATTTCATGGTTTGTTCAAATAACAAGCTTTCAACTACGAGTGCATAAGTTTTTTATTTCGACCGTTGCGTTCACATTTTTATCATCTATAAGTTATATAATACTATAAGTTTGGGATCCTATGATTTTGATGATAAAATTAAAAGCGTATTATAATAATTATAAGTTACTATAGTTCATTCGCGTTAAGAAAATAGTGACTCATCACCGACTGCCGGCAGCCAGAAATTATAATTTCCCGTATTTAATTATAAAACCCGGCGAACTCCGTTTCGCCACCAGATGGCTGTAAAATTATTTTTCCTTAATTTTCTTTGCTATAAACCTCACGGAGCCCGAGACCTTTCTAACGAATGCAAAACCGTGGAAATCGGTTCGTGCGTTCTGGAGTTATAGCGTCAGGGAGGAAAACCCGACTTATTTTTATATAGTAGATTTTGGAATTGTTGAGAAAAATACTACAGTCAGCGGAAGAATTTGATAATAATTTTAATGAAAAGAATAGACATTTATGATTATTTATTAATATTAAATAAATGATTGGCATCTATCTATCGCAGCTACCCTTTTTAACCGACTTCGAAAAAGGAGGAGGTTCTCAATTCGTCTGTATCTATAATATTTTTTTTTATTTTTTTTTATGTATGTTTACCGATATTTCCGTCAATTATGGTTGGATTTCAAGTTGGTGCCAGCCAAACAAATAAATGTATTTTGACTCCAAAAATAAGTGATAATTGTAATATTTAAATAATTATAGTTATACATATATTAAGTATTAAGCATAGAATTACTTACGTTATTTATCGCTTTTTAGTTTTGGTCGTTTGTGTTTTTTTTGAAGTCGGTTTAATTTGTTCATGATTTCACTGCTGACTGTACTATGCCAATGACCTATGAAATCTAATTTTAAGCTGATTAAATAACATAGTAATGTATTACTATGATTTCGTCACAATGTATTTTTATAATGATGGTAAATAAATCGCTTTATATTTACAGAAAATGATTTTGTATTTTTAATCCCCCGACGCAAAAATACAGGTGTTAATTTGACGTGTTTGTCTGAAAGAGATCATTTGTAGCGATAAGACCGAATAAATTATACACAACGTAAGTACTATGCTTTATCTAGTAATTAAACCTAAATTTAGTAGCACTTTTTCCCTATCTTAATTTTCCTTCGGGAATCGTATCGGGATGTAAGGGAGCGACCTATTATCTTTTCGCTCCAAGCCAACCTCACCTGCCCGTGGTGCATCCAGCCGAACAACAAACGAGGCGCTGGCAACCGACTGGTGGCGGTATAACCATCACGATAGAAGGCGTAGCTAAATACCGCAGAGGTCATCAGGGCAGGTCACCGGAGCTAGAAGCTACTTACGCCGTGCGATCGCCAACCCGCCTGCCCAGTGGCGATTACGGGTATGTCCTCCAGATGTTTGCCCTACGTGGCGAACAACTGGAGAGGTCTATGTCCAGCAGTGGACTGCAATAGGCTGATGATGATGACGATGATGAACCGTATCTGGGGCTTCACCTTTTTGGGGTTCCGTAGCCAAATGGCAAAAACGGGACCCTTTTGTTCTATCGCATTGCGCACCTGTGTGTTGGTCGTAAGACTTTGCCTAAAGTGACCATATTTACGATTTTACGGCACAAATGTATGGAAATTACTCGTATGACGTGGTTTTATTTTTTAACCGACTTCAAAAAAAAAGGAGGACGTTCTCAAATCTACTGATTTTTGTTGTTTTATGTTCTCAATAACGAACATAAAACAACAAAAATCAGTAGATTCGAAAATGTTCGCCACTTTGGGCAACCATTTGGAGGCTTTGCCCGTAATTCAATAGAGGTAGGGCATAGCGAACCTTCGCTCGAATTGAGCCGCCCGTCCGGGGAAGGACCTCCACCCTATAGAATACCGCAGTCAAATGACCTCTGGGTCGTGTTTCTGCCGGTGAGTAGGGTTTCCGGAGCTCGTGGGGGGTTACGGTTGGGCCGGCCTGGCGGTGGCAAGTGACAGGTAACTGATCAGTTACTTGCCCGTTGTCACAGCGACTTGGGCTTCTCTTTCGCTTTCCATCAGGCGTAGGGAAGCCATTATGTCGAGCCACTATAAAAAAAAAAAACGCCACGCTGGGCAGGCGGGTTGGTGATCGCGGGGCGTAGCTTCTCTTTCCAGTGCGGTAGCTTATTGGGTTCGCCATAATAAGAGACATTGGGAGAATTGTCCACGAAGTACAGGACTATCCGTAAACTCCGTAAATTACGGGACGTGCGGTCACCCTAACTGTGTCCGAGCGCATACCGCATCGTAACTGGTCATTAATGACCGCTGACGTAGGGTTGACACAAAACAATAACATAAGTTTATTTGCATTTTATTTTATTCAAAACTAGGTTTTGCCCGCGGCTTCGCTCACGTTAAATTTGGGGTGAATGCTCCATACAAACTTCAACCCCCCATTTTAGGGAGGGGGGGGGGGGGGTTAGAAACGGCAAAAAAGTAGCCTATGTTACTCTCCATCCCTTCAACTATCTCCACTTAAAAAATCACATCAATTCGTCGCTCTGTTTTACGGCGAAACAAAGACAAAATACAGACCTGTGATACAGACAGACACACTTTCCCATTTATAAAAAGTATTAGTAGATATGGATAGAGTTTGCGCTTGATTAAGATTCGCCTGATGGTAAGCGATATCGTAGTCTACGATGGAACGCGCTCACCCAGCAAAAACCGATTCACTCTCGCCTTGAACATCGGAAGATTATATCTCTCGGGGAACAAGGAGCCCGGCAAAGAGTTCCATAGTTTAGCCCTTCGCACGAAGGTAGAAGCGAAACGCGCTGTGCGAGTCTTAGGAACTTGTACCATATAACGGTGCCTATTCGCCGTATCCCTGCTCGTCCGATGATAAAAAGGCATTATAATACATAGGTACATAGTTAATAGTTAGTGATACAAAGGGCACGCCATAGATACAAATTTCATCATCATCATCATCATCAGCCTATTGCAGTCCACTGCCGGACATAGGCCTCTCCAGTTGTTCGCCACGTAGGGCAAACATCTGGAGGACATACTCGTAATCGCCACTGGGCAGGCGGGTTGGCGATCGCAGGGCGCAGCTTCTCGCTCCGGTGACGCTGCTGTTCGTCAGGATAGTCCTACTTTGTGTTGTATATTTATAATATACTCGTAGAATGCTTTGTCGCCAGCGGTATTTCCGGACCGTTACGACCCTCAAATCTTCAAGAAAAGAGCATACCTCTCCTCTTCCTTAAAGGCCGGCAGCCCAGCTATAACCCCTGATATTGCAGATGTACATAGGCGGCGATTATAACTTACCATCAGGTGAACCGCTTGCTCGTCTGCCCCCCCTATTACATAGAAAAAATAACACTTTTTTAACCGACTTCGAAAAAAGGAGCCAAACAAATAAATGTATCTATATTGTCGTGGGGATTGCCGGCCGCGCGCGTCATACAACAACAGTCTACGTTAGGTACCTAGAGACTGGCACCGACTTCAAAAATAAGTGATAATTGTAATATTTAAATAATTATGTATTAAGGATAGAATTACTTACGTTATTTATCGCTTTTTGGTTTTGGTCGTTTGTGATTTTTTTGAAGTCGGTTTAATCAAAGGGTAAAATTAAAAGGGTAGGTATAATATCAAATGACAATTATTGGGTAGGTCTATGTCCAGTATTGTCCAGCAGTGGACATCTTTTTTTTTATAGTAGCTCGACATAATAGCATCCCTGATGGAAAGCGTAAGAGAAGGCCAAGTCGCTGTGACAACTGGCAAGTAACTGGTCAGTTGCCTCTGCCTCTGTTGGGCCGGCATCCAACCTTCACCCCCCACAAGCTACGGACACCCTACTCTCCGGCAGAAACACGACCTGGAGGTCATTTGGCTGCGGTATTCTGTAGTGCGCTCGAATTGAGATGCCCGTCCGGGGAAGGACCTCCACCCTATAGAATACCGCAGACAGGGTTTCCGGAACTCGTGGAGGGTTACTGACAGGTAACTGACCAGATACTTGCCGTTGCGTTGTTAGGACTTGGATTTCTCTTTCGCTTTCCATCAGGCGTAGGGAGCCGTTATGTCGACCTACTATAAAAAAAAATTAGACTTTAAGCCGGAAACTTATTAATTTACAAAACCATTGACACAAATCATCAAACATAATGACTAATGAAATAATATTCTCAATTTTTAAGAACGTTACCTCGAATTCCCTCAAAACCTAACTATTTATAACTTAAGGGAAATTTCCACTTAGATGCAACTTAATTTAACTTGACATCCCTGTTTGAATCCTCACTTAAATTAATACACTTGCCTCAGTACTGTGACGCGAGTCACATCGAACGGCCGTTTCATGCAAAAAAGTTTCCACTTAAACGAAACTTTGGTTCGCCAAGTTGAAATAGTTCATAAGTGTCGAAATATACTTAAACTTGTAACACTTAAAAATAAACCGGTTTATAGTTTTAATCGATCCAACTAGTTTAAAAACAGGTGTGCTTTGACAAAGTGTCGATAAAATGTTGCCCCAACTAGCGGGTTGTTAAGTTATAAGAGAAAATAATAATAATAAGATGCGGTTTACGGAAATGGTGAACATATTTTAACCCTTTTTGTGTAAGTATTACTTTGTTTAAGCAACTTAAACTTAAGTTAGGTAGACATTGTTGCATATTTAATTATGCACTGAAGCGCAGTTGTTAGATTTAAAAGATTTTTTTTTTATAGTAGCTCGACATAATGGCTTCCCTACGCCTGATGGAAAGCTAAAGAGAAGCCCAAGTCGCTGTGACAACTGGCAAGTAGCTGGTTAGTTACCTGTCAGTTGCCACTGCCATGCCGGCCCAACCCTAACCCCCCACGAGCTCCGGAGACCCTACTCACCAGCAGAAACACGACCCGGAGGTCATTTGGCTGCGGTATTCTATAGGGTGGAGGTCCTTCCCCGGACGGGCAGCTCAATACGAGCGAAGATTCGCTATGCCCTACCTCTCTTAAGATATACTTATATCAGCATAATTGCTGTGAGAAGCCCAGCATCGATCAAAGTGGCGAACTTTGGGAGAGGCCTATGTCCAGCAGTGGACTGATAGAGGCTGATGATGATGATGATCTTTCACGCGAATACAACTGAACGGATTTGAATGAAACCTCACAGTAATATAGCGCGCACATTAAATTGACACAAAGATTTTACTTATAACGTAATTGGCAAATTACAATTTTAAAGTTAAAACTAACTAGGTAAACTTTACCATTTTAACTTAAATTTAAGGGATGTAAGGGAACATCCATCGTCATTTCTGGCTCGATGTCTCATTTGGTTTTGGTTTGGACCCCTGCCTTCTGAACCAAGGGTCGTGGGATCGATTCCCACCCGGGACAAACTAACGTGTGATGAACACTTTTGTTTGTTCCGTGTCTGGGTGTTTATATTTGTATGTAAGTATTTATTTGTGGTACCTTCGTTGTTCTGATAATAACACAAGTGCTTAAGCTACTTACTTTGGGATCGGAGCAATGTATGTGATGTTGTGTGATATTAATTTATTTATTATTTAAAAGTATATTTTTAAGTTTATCAGTTGTCTAGTACAATCATAGTACAAACTTCCGCTTAGTTTGGGGCTAGATGGCGCTGTGTGACATGTCTTGTGTTAAATCAGAATAGCTTCATCTGTTCGGGAGTTACGATGCCACAGACAGACAAACACGTCTAGCTATTAACACCCCTCTTACATTGGGGGTTAAAATCATCATCAGCCTATCTCAGTCTGCTGGACATAGGCCTCTCCAGATGTTCGCCTATTAGGGCAAACATCTGGATGATATAGCAATAATCGCCGCGCTGGGCGGGTTGGCGATTGCAGGGCGTAGCTTCTCGCTACGCTGCTGCTCGTCATCAGTCTATGGTAATCAGCTACGCCTTCAATCGTGATGGTTATACCGCATCAGTCGGTTGCCAGAGCCTCCTCTGATATTCAGCAGGATGTACCGTGGGCAGGTGAGGGTGACTTGGAGCGAAATAAATAAATAACGCCAAGACATAAGAGAGAGGTAGGGCATAGCGAATCTTCGCTCGAATTAAGCCGCCCGTCCGGGGAAGGACCTCCACCCTATAGAATACCGTAGTCAAATGACCTTTGGGTCGTGTTTCTGCCGGTGAGTAGGGTTTCCGGAGCTCGTGGGGGGTTGGGGTTGGGCCGGCATGGCGGTGGCAACTGACATGTAACTGACCAGTTACTTGCCCGTTGTCACAGCGACTTGGGCTTCTCTTTCGCTTTCCATCAGGCGAAGGGAAGCCATTATGTCGAGCTATTATAAAAAAAACATGCTACACTGGGCCACACATCGCCATCTAGCCCCAAACTAAGCCGAAGCTTGTACTATGGGCACTACACAACTGATAAACTTACTTATACACTTTTTTTGTAAATAAATACATATTATACATAGTAAACACCCAAACCAATACAAACAAACATGTTCATGAACACAAATGTTTGTACTGTGCGGGAATCGAACCCACGACCCTTGGCTCAGAAGGCAGAGGTCACTACCAAATGAGACAACGAGCCAGAAATGACGATGGATGTTCCCTTACATCCCTTAAATTTAAGTTAAAAAAGTGTCATTATTCTAAACTTTGCACCAACCATGAACGAAATGTTTTTTTTACAGGAAAAGTTTTTTCAAGATAAAGTGATACGCGTGAGACAAAAGACAAGCTACCAAGTTTTTTCTCGCCACAGACAATCAGTGTAATAGTTATTTAATTGTGTGCCATCGTATCTGTTTACAACTCAAAAGAGGTGAGTCTTTATTTAGAAATATGTGTATTTTTTGTATGTTTTCTTGTTTTTAAGGTTCTGTATTTATAGAAATTCATATGTATGTTTAATAGACTGACTCGGTAGCTCAATTGGTAGTGACCCCTGCCACAGAAAACGAAAACGATCGTTCGTTGAACGGATCGCGTATTTTGCCCCATAAATCCCTCTCATTTGTCCTCCTGTGTTCTAATATATAAACTAAATTGTTGAAAATAGACGTTGACGAATTTTGAGTTCATATATTCGAACACGGGAGGGACAAATGAGAGGGATTTATGGGGCAAAAATACGCGATCCGTTCAACGAACGATCGTTTTCGTTTTTTTGTAGTAGGGCTCCTGAACCAAAGTTCGTGGGTCCGATTCCCACCCGGGACAAACATTCGTGTGATGAACACTTGTGTTTTTTCCGTGTCTGGGTGTTTATATTTGTATTTAAGTATTTATGAGACTCCAAGACTCAAGTCTCTTACAATATTTACAAGGAACCCTATTCCTAAGCGAGTGTTAACACAAACTTGACCGGTTTTTATAATGAAACTATAAGTTTATGTTTTTATAATTATTTCATTTAATAACTATACAATTATGGCATTTAACATCCCGTGTAATTATTATGGTATGCCGATGTTATATTCAAAACATTTATACGCAGATGCTCAAATTAAGTATGACAAAAAGTTTAGACACAAAAAGTCATGTCATTAATCTAAACTAATATTATAAAGCTAAAGAGTTTGTTTGTTTGTTTGAACGCGCTAATCTCAGGAACTACTGGTCCGAATTGAAAAATCTTTTTATGTTGAACAGACCATTTATCGAGGAAGGCTTTAGGCTATATAACATCACGCTGCAACTATGAGGAGCGAAGAAATAATGGAAAATGTAAAAAACATGGGGAAAAAAATAACTATTCCACGCGGACGAAGTCGCGAGCACAGCTAGTATTATAATAGAATGTTTTGGACTGGCTCGGTAGCTCAATTGGTAGTGACCCCTACCTTCTGAACCAAGGGTCGTGGGTTCGATTCCCACCCGGGACAAACATTCGTGTGATGAACATTTTTTTTTATGCGAGAGGCGGCAGACGCAAGTGTGATGCCTGATGGTAAGCAGTCGACACCGCCCATGGACACCCGCAGCTCTAACCGAGTTTAGGGTCGCTGCTGGCCTTTTAAATATGAATAGGTACGCTCGTTTCTTGAAGGTTCCCAAGTCGTAGCTGTTCGGAAAGACTGCCGCTCGAAGTTGGTTCCACATTTGTGTTTGTTCCGTGTCTGGGTGTTTATATTTGTATTTAAGTATATATTTGTGGTACCTTCGTTGTCCTGATATCCATAACACAAGTGCATAAACTACTTACTTTGGAATCGGAGCAATGTAGGTATGTGATGTTGTCTGATATTTATTAAAAAAAAATGTATCTAAGTAAGTTTATCAATTGTCTAGTACCCATAGTACAAGCTTCGGCTTAGTTTGGGGCTAGATGGCGATGTGTGGCCCAGCGTGGCATGTCTTGGGTTATTTATTTACTAGCTTTTGTCCGCGTTAAATTCGGGGTGAATGCTCCATACAACTTCCACCCCCCATTTTAGGTAAGTGGGGGGTTAGAAAGGGGCAAAAAGCAGCCTATGTTACTCTCCATTCCTTCCACTATCTCCACTTAAAAGATTACGTCAATTCGTCGCTCCGTTTTGCTGTGAAAGAAAGACAAACATACAGACAGACAGACACATTTTCCCATTTACATAGCCTATGTGTTAATCTGATGTACAAACTATATTCCTGTAAAGTTTCATTAAAATCCGTTCAGTAGTTTTGGCGTGAAAGTGGAACAAACATCCATCCATCTATCCATCCATATATCCAAACAAACTTTCGCGTTTTTTGTATTAGTAGGATAGTATAGTATGGATTATGAAGTTACTTGGCACAAAAGGGAATACAAAATTAGTTGTTTACGTTCAATTTAAATAAATAACTACCTATGTTATTTTATTTTCTCGAACACCTGCATTATCACGAAATTAAAAGCTTATATATAGCCATAAAGTCAATTAAAATTCACAAATACCTGTTTGTGTATAAATAGAAATATTAATAAAAGGTCAAAGTCGACTATTGGTCACTGACTTTGCGTACTTAAATGATTTCTGTTTGAATCATTACATACCTAACGCAATAAGAGGTTAATCCCAGGGAATATTGTCTAAATAATGATTAATGAGGTATCTATCTATAACATTGTAACTACATATTTAATACTAGCTGTGCTCGCGACTTCGTCCGCGTGGAATAGTTATTTTTTCCCCGTTTTTTTTTTTTTACATTTTCCATTATTTCTTCGCTCCTAATAGTTGCAGCGTGATGTTATATAGCCTAAAGCCTTCCTCGATAAATGGTCTAATCAACACAAAAATAATTTTTCAATTCGGACCAGTAGTTCCTGAGATTAGCGCGTTCAAACAAACAAACTCTTCAGCTTTATAATATTAGTTAAGATGACTTCGAATTATCATGAATCATGCAGGGAACCGACGAGCATGTATGAAGAGATTGATGAATGTGGACGAAGCAAAATTAAGTTGTGTGTCAGGATCGTAGCAATTATTTTTTTTATAGTAGCTAGACATAATTCTTCCCTACGCCTGATGGAAAAGAAGCCTAAGTCGCTGTGACAACTGACAAGTAACTGGTTAGTTACCTGTCAGTTGCCACTGCCATGCCGGCCCGACCCTAACCCCCTACGAGCTCCGGAGACCCTACTCACCAGCAGAAACACGACCCGGAGGTCATTTGACTGCGGTATTCTATAGGGTGGAGGTCCTTCCCCGGACGGGCAGCTCAATTCGAGCGAAGATTCGCTATGAGGGCTAGAGGTAGGGACCTCTCTTAAACTTGACTTGGGTGTCTCTTTCGCTTATCATCTGGCAAGGAGAAGTAACGTTGTATCACTATAAACAAACAATTCCCACGAAATGGTATTCTTCCATTGTTACGCTGAACTAATTATCAAGTGAAGTCTTTAAGAATTTAATTAACCGATCATTATATGCACACACTTACATTTTTATAACCTGTTTAGTTTATATCAGCCTCGTTGCAGTCACAAGTATGCGCCCAGTGGCTTAGAACCATCATCAGCCTATCGCAGTCCACTGCTGGACATATGCCCCGCCAGTTGTTCGCCACCTAGGGCAAACATCTGGAGGATATACTCATAATCGCTGTCTTTAAGCCTATGTTACTCTCCATCCCTTCAACTATCTCCACTTAAAAAATCACGTCAATTCGTCGCTCCGTTTTGCCGTGAAAGAAAGACAAACATACTGACGGACAGACAGACAGACACGCTTTTCCATTTATAATATAAGTAAGTATGGATTATGAAGTTACTTGGCACAAAAGGGAAGACAAAAGTAGTTGTTTACGTGGTCCAGTGGTTTGGGCTGTGCGTTAATAGATCACTATGTCAGTCAATCAGTCAGTCACCTTTGAGTTTTATATACTTACTAGCTGCTGCTCGCGGCTCTGCCCGCGTGAATATTCGTATAAAACATAGCCTATGTGTTAATCTGATGTACAAACTATATTCCTGTAAAGTTTCATTAAAATCCATTCAGTAGTTTTTGCGTGAAAGGGGAACAAACATCCATCCATCTATCCAAACAAACTTTCGCGTTTATAATATTAGTAGGAAAAGTAGGATTTAGAAGAAGATTCAGCCCGTTCGGTCCAGTGGTTTGGGCTATGCGTTGATAGATCACTATGTCAGTCAGTCAGTCACCTTTGAGTTTTATATATTTACTCGTAGATGATAAAGTGATAATGACATCGAAGATGGAGTGAATGAATGAATATAAAATAAAAATAAAATAAAATAAAATTTATTTCAGAACACAGTCCCATATTCATCACAATTACAAATAAAAATTCACTGACAAACATACTGTGGACTCCAAGTTACAATGGGCTCCTCATATAGGAGCCCTGGCAGGAAGACTCAGTTCAGCTGCATATGCAGTTAAAAAAATTAGGCAACTCACTGATATTGAAACAGCGAGACTTGTTTATTTTAGTTACTTCCATAGTGTTATGTCATATGGTTTACTCCTGTGGGGATCGGCTTCTGACATACAAACTATTTTTGTATTACAGAAGAGGGCGATCCGTTCTATATATGGACTTAAATCTCGCGAATCACTTAGAGAATTATTTAAAGAAATTAACATCCTAACTGTGGCATCACAGTACATATTTGACTGCATTATGGTTGTACGTAAGAATATACACTTGTATAGTAAAAACTCAGATCTTCATCAGTTCAATACTAGAAATAAGAGCAAACTTGCTGTTTCCAATCTCAGGCTTCGTAAAACTGGTAACTCATTCATAGGACAAAGTGTAAAAATGTTTAACAAAATACCGCAAAATATTGTTGATCTACCTATACATAGATTTAAATCTCGCATTAAGTCCATTTTAATGTCAAAAGGTTATTATAAAGTACAAGACTAATGGATGACAATATTACATGGACATGATAGTCTGCTCGCTTGCGCTTTTTAAAACGATATTATTTTATTGTATTATATATTTTAAAAAGGCTAACTGTCGAGTTTGTTGCGGCACTTCTTCTCGGCAGGCTACACGTCGAAGTGCTGGTAGGAAAAAAGTTTGACGTGCAAAAGTATTACTAGTGAATCTATTTGCAGAAATAAACTATTTTATTTTATTTATTTTATTTTATTTTCATGAATTATACTTAATAACAAAATAATTAAATTCATATATACATTACATCAATTAAATATAATAAAATTAAATTAAAATTACATTGTATCTAAATTAAATTAAATTATTATAATTGTTATATCATATTCTGGCATATACTGGCAATCATTGCCAGGACGGCGTTGGAGCTGGCCCGCACCCTGCGCACCAGGGAAGCACACCGTTTGCGAACGCTCGCGTAAAAAATATATAAATGAAAATAAATTTATTTGAAGCATACTTATCTACAATTTGTTGGGTCACTTAAGTCTAGTTACATGGACAAATAATAAGGTATGCATCCAAATAGGCTGCCACTCAGCATGTGTCGTGGCGCGGGGGCGCCGCGACGCTGGTTTTCAGTGACACCTTAAACAGAGGAGCGCTACATGCATGGACGAAGAATATTAATACATATATAAGTGATGCTAAGTGCGTGCCAACAGTTTGCTCTCTTATCCGCTCGGACGTTCGGCCTCGTCCGCCCATAGTCGTACGAATCGCCACTCTGAAAAAAAGCCTGACAAAAGCCGGACAGGCCAAACACGTACATATTTGGCTGGACGCGACCGCAAAAAGGCAAACATGTCCGGCTAAAGCCGGACATCTCGCAGCCTATTCACAATCTTTCAACGGTTAACAATCTCGCAAGATGGATTATAATCTAACGGTATTTACAATTTCACGGTGACATAATTATAATAGGTATGTACTGTTTCGTAAACCCACATTTGCAGAATGAAATAAATTGAATTGAGCATCAAATAACCTCCTTAAGAAACTTAATTTGAAATCTATTGTTCGGTGTGCAATAAAAAATTATTCTGTTAGTAAGTAACTGTTATACTAATCATATTGAACCCATAATGTGTGGGTCAGACCACAGAGGTCACAAATTTGGGTCACAGGTAAAAGGGGAAAGGCCACTTTCTAGATTCAGTAAAGTGATTGTGATAAATCTATTTGTGAGATTCAATTATTATGATTTGAAAGTTAGTGAGTGCATTTTTCATTATCGTACTTATATCTCGCACCAATAGGCTTTAATGGCTAAAAATTGTAATTTATATTGTCTTTTAGCTTATTCAAAAATAAAAGAAACGTATTTTTTTATTTGTAAATTAGACTAAAAATTACAAAGTTATAGCCCGTAGAAATTACGCGTGACGTCACTCGGTGAGGCATTTTTACGGGAGCGAGTGACGTCAAAGACTCCACTCCTAACTTTTGATGCCTTGTATCTTTGCTATTGTTTATTTGAATGAGAAAAGGAAAAATACGTGTCTTTTTTTTCGCAACACGCAAACGTTTTCTGCAACTTTAACTTGATCGCTGTATCCTAGATGTAATTTTTACTGTGTAATATGTACGTAGTTTAAGTTATGGTTGCTTAACAAATTATTATTAATTATTATTATTATTATTTTATTTTTGAATAAGTTAAAAGACGGACTAATTACAATTTTTAGCCATAATAGTCTATTCAAGATTTCAACCTTATCATATTAATAGTGGAAGTCTACCTTACATTTTAAAATAAATAAATGATCGCTCGATGGATCATTTGGTAGTGACCTCTACCTTCTGAGCCAAGGGTCGTGCGTTCGATTCCCACCACGTCCTTCCGTTTGATAAGCTCCTGGCACGCAACTTTTGCTTCGTCCACATTCAATATCTTCATACATGCTCGTCGGGTTAGTTATTTATAGAATAGAATAGAAAATGTTTTATTTGGTACAAAACATCCATACTAATATTATAAATGGGAAAGTGTGTCTGTCTGTATGTTTGTCTTTCTTTCACTGCAAAACGGAGCGACGAATTGACGTGATTTTTTAAGTGGAGATAGTTGAAAGGATGGAGAGTAACATAGGCTACTTTTTGCCCCTTTCTAACCCCCCCACTTCCCTAAAATGGGGGCAACGCGGGCGAAGCCGCGGGCACAGCTAGTATACATATAAACATATTATATTTACTAGCTGTGCTCGCGACTTCGTCCGCGTGGAATAGTTATTTTTTCCCCGTTTTTTTACATTTCCCATTATTTCTTCGCTCCTAATAGTTCCAGCGTGATGTTATATAGCCTAAAGCCTTCCTCGATAAATGGTCTAATCAACACAAAAAAAAAATTCAATTCGGACCAGTAGTTCCTGATATAAGATGCGTGTTTTATACCTGGTAATAGAAAATCCTACAACTATGACTAATTCTATTGTTCACGTTGTGGTTTAATAAGTACAGTATTGTATTACAAACACTTCTTCACTATGCCTTTCATTGCTAGTCAACAGGTATTGGAATTTCCTAGCCTAATTAAATATGGTATGATTGGACAATTTTGTATACTTAGTCACTCTCGCACGAAATAAATATATGCGCCGTTATTGTAAGGTCAGCATCACGTACTAAATAATTTAATGCATCGCATCATCATCATCACATATTAACCCTTGAACCCTACCCATCCCAGGAGAAACATTATTCCTACCCAGGGGTTTTGTGGACCCCAATATTAACTCATTAATACTGAATGAATAAAACACAAATTTAATAAAAGTATTATTTATTAAGAAAGCAAACTAAACAAATATTACAAACAAATATTTATTTTTTTTTGGTGACACATTCATTACATCTGGGCATGGTGTGTTCTCCGCATATAGGTTTTTGGCACATGCCACAGTAAACCTTGGTCTTACGGTCCTTCCCCCTTGGGCAGACAGCACACCTTTTTTTTGCAGCGGGAGCAGGAGTAGGGTCGTCCAATGGACGCTTCTTTTTTAAGATTCCTCTTAGGAGCTCTTGAAGATTGGTGGGCAAAGTAGGGCATGTTATTCTTTCTTCCATTTGGGGGGTGATCAAGTCCATGGCCAGTTTCTTTAGGAAAACACGTCTTTTCATTTCTTTTCTTGTGGCCATTTTTAAAAGTACAATGAATTAACTCCCACTATATTCATAAGACCAAAAAAAATTGCCATTGGCCATCTTTTTGTTCTCCTGGACACACTGTATTTGTGACATAACTGGTCCATCAAATCGACGCCAATTTTTGTTTTGTTATAGAAGTCCACTATCTCCGGCAGTTGACTTTTTGCATCAGGATCTGCTGTTGCATGCATTGTAGACAGCATGGGTACAATTTTTTTTTGTTTAGACTTTGGTGGACAATAAGATAATAGAGTAAGTTCCTCTGCATATGCAAACATTGCAGTGTTGCGATCGCGGTCTTTGACCTCAAGAAACAAAGGAGGAATTTCTCTTTTGTTTTTACGTAGGGTGCCTACAAGAGTGACTTGCTTTTGCAGCAGTTCTTTTGCAGTTGGGATTGAAGTGAACCAATTATCACAAGTAAGATTTCGATTAGTGCCATGAATTTTCTCAGTCAATTTCAAAGTGAAAAAATGTGAAGACGGCACATTCGTAGGACTTGAACCTTTGCCCAAATATACAAAAGCGTCTAACATATAGGCTGTTTTGGCATCGCAGGTCATCAATATTTTTATACCATATTTATCTGGTTTGCTAGGAATGTACATTTTGAAGATACACCTGCCTCTGAAGCCCAATAACATTTCATCTAACGTACAGCAATCTGAAGGGCTGTATAATTCACTTGACATTTTGACAACGTGATCGAAAATATCTCTAATTGGAGCTAATTTATCGTTTTGTTTTCTTTCTTCACGAGAGGAGCGGTCATCAAAGCGTAAACAATTTGTCAGGAACTCAAATCTAGCTTGGCTCATCGTGGCACGGAAATAACCGACTCCCGCGTTTTTATCAAACAAGTCCTTTGTACTTACATGGTTCATGTTGAAAACTCCTGCTAAATAGTAAAGACCAAATAAAGCCCGCAATTCCACCACACTTACATCCTTAGCAAATGATGGACGTATATTTGTAGAACTCGACTCATCTGCGCTCTCATCATTGATGTTTAGTACAACTCTGTCTCTTTTATACTTTCCTCGCTGCTTTCTGATCTCAAAATTGGTATATTTGACAATATCTTGTAACTTTTCATTAGAGAAAAAAAGACTCCATGCTTGTAACTCTGTTGTGATTTCTCGAGCTCCAGCTTTA
>CM062106.1:7661221-7690910 GCA_031163375.1 Conogethes punctiferalis | reverse complement strand
TACGACTCCCCGGAGGCGGCATGAAGGTGCCTAATGCAGTCCCCTTTAAAAAATGGGCCGGCATGGCGGCAACTGACAAGTAACTGACCAGTTACTTGCCCGTCGTCACAGCGACTTGGGCTTCTCTTTCGCTTTCCACCAGGCGTAGGGAAGCCATTATGTCGAGCTACTACAAAAAAATAAAGATATCCGGAATTAACCACACGAACGGATACGAATATTTATTCTTATCCCTGTACATATCCCTTTAATTAGATTCCTCTACCCAAAGTTGTCTGGAAGAGATCGCTTAAAGCGATAAGGCCGCCTAACTTGTACGTCAATATATCTCTGTATTTAGTTTTAAGTCAAATGTTTGGTGTACAATAAAGTATATCTATATCCGCGGATACGGATCCTCGTAACATCCCTAGTACCAAATTGCATTCAATCGCGTATTCGTTTGTCCCAGCGCAAACGCAGACAGGGCAGCGAATTGGTCCAGAACAGTCGGCTTGTTTAGGCAGCTAATATGTTAGCCGTGTCACTTCTGATAGTTGCATAGGTGCACTTAGTACTCAAATAAACATTTAGAAGTTGTGTAGAGGATTTTTACTTTAGACATTTTATATACCTACTAGCTGTAAGCAGCACAGCTAGTAATAAATACATAACATACAACATCCCGATACATTGCTCCGATCCCAAAGTAAGTAGCTTAAGCACTTGTGTTATGGGTATCAGAACAACGAAGTGTACCACAAATAATACTTAAATACAAATATAAACACCCAGACACGGAACAAACACAAGTGTTCATCACACGAATGTTTGACCCGGGTGGGAATCGAACCCACGACCCTTGGTTCAGAAGGCTATTTTTTTTTCACTACCAATTGAGCCACCGAGCCAGCCATAAATGATAGTTAAAGATGTAAGCATTGTGTTACAATGTCACAATCTTTGGACAGTTTACATCTCTCTAGCCAGATTACTTATATCTAACGGTACTAGCAATTTTACTGCGACAGTTAGGCAAGAGAGGTAGGGCATAGCGAATCTTAGCTCGAATTGAGCCGCCCGACCGGGGAAGGATCCACCCTATAGAATCAAGCCAAATGACCTCCGGGTCGTGTTTCTGCTGGTGAGTAGGGTTTCCGGAGCTCGGGGGGTTTAGGGTTGGGCCGGCATGGCAGTGGCAACTGACAGGTAACTGACCAGTTACTTGCCAGTTGTCACAGCGACTTGGGGCTTCTCTTTCGCTTTCCATCAGGCGTAGGGAAACCATTATGTCGAGCTACTATAAAAAAAAGTTATACCGCCACCAGTCGGTTGCCAGCGCCTCGTTTGTTATTCGTCAGGATGCACCACGGGCAGGTGAGGGTGGCTTGGAGCGAAAAGATTATAGGCCGCTCAACCCTGTGACCTGTGTCCCGGCACAAACGCACCTCTCAGCTCATCGGAGCCCCGGTCACGTGCTCACATGTCCGCTCGTTAGCCACAAACTGCGGCGAGTCATAGAAATTAGTCGGATTGTGTAATTGGTCGGAGCAAGGCACGTGTTTAATTTGCGAGTTTGGAATTTATAAATGTTGGCATATTACAAAAATCCAGTTCCACCTTCTTCCTAAATCGTCTATTCTTCTAATCTATCTGTCATTGATTTGGCAATAGCTTGGTTTACATCAATACAAACTCTCTCCTCTAAAAATAACATGCTTTTTATTTTCCTTGTCCTGCGCCCTATACTATACTGCTTCGTGGCTCATTTGGTAGTGAACCAAAAAATGCCTACACAACTGCAAACACATATGAGAGAGGATAGCGAATCTTCGCTACGAATTGAGCCGCCCGTCCGCGGAAGAACCTCCACCCTATAGAATACCGCAGCCAAATGACCTCCGGGTTGTGTTTCTGCCGGTGAGCAGGGTTTCCGGAGCTCGTGGGGGTTGGGGTCGGGCCGGCATGGCGGTGGCAACTGACAGGTAACCGACCAGTTACTAGCCCGTTTTCACAGCGACTTGAGCTTCTCTTTCGCTTTTCCATCAGGCGTAGGGAAGCCACTATGTCGAGCTACTATAAAAAAAAAAAAATAGGGTACAAATTACTGACTTCTAAGGTCAAAATTCTGTTTGGACCACTGCCCTGTTTGAGCATTTTCTATTGCCCGGTCTCGCCCCAAATATCTGCCGGACGGACCTCAATATCCGGGGCCGCCTCGCGCCCAATAATTTTGCGATATTTAGACAAGAATTTGCGGCTCCAGAGGTCTTACTGACCTTTGCAACATGGCTGTTTTATCGATTTATTTGAACCCTAGAAATATGCCTGGAAGTCTTTATAAATATCTAGAAATTTCACTTTGACTCGATCCTAAAGTATTTGTGTAATGTTCGCAACGGGGCTTTTCATCTTCATAAGCCTGTTGCAGTCCACTGCTGGACATAGGCCTCTCCAGTTGTTCGCCAATTTGGGAAAACATCTGGAGAAATGGAAGCTTTACCAGAATTTTATCACGCTACAATCAATAGGAGCAGAGCAGTGAAGAGAAGTGTTGAAGATCATCTGTACGTTTGAACGCGCATCACGCGGGAACTATTGCATGGAATTGAATGCGGTTTTCACCAATGTATTGCTAGAGGTCTAACTTACAATTTAGGTACCATTTTATGTAATTCCGTTATTTTTGAAACCCGTTAACTACGCGTGGGACGCCGCCGGCATAGCTAGTGTCAAATAATTTTATTATCTATCTATTGCGTACTTGGCCAAATTAATTCATCACCCCCCCCCCCCCCCCCCCCCCCCCTAGCGTTGTCCCGGCTTGTGCCTCTAGGCCCAGGGTCCGCTTTGACCATGATGCTAGATTTAGCGAGTCTGGTTATTACATTGAAGCGACTGCCATCTGACCTTAGTAACCCTCAGAAAGGGGAACAGACAAATTTGGAACATAGTTATATTGGCGTACTTGGCCAAATTACTATATAAAATTACCCGATTTCCCGATCCGAGCGTGTCATATCGCCCGTGGGACTCAGACGGTATTTATACCTGTGATCGATGCAGCCCCCCCCCACCCCCACAAACACAGGCTCTTGACTCCGAGGAGACACGGCCTATATTAGAATTGCCGATGGAATTTCGCGAATAACTCGACATGTCTTGCGTTGTCGAGAAAAAGTAATTTTGTCATTGAGACATGTTTCAGATCAGACCGGCATTTTAAAACAGGTGGGAAATTCGGAGCAGGAACGGCAATTGAATTTGAAAACTCGAGTGCATAAAGAAACAACGATGATTAAACAAAAAGGAAAATATCAAGATTTTTTAACAGTCCAGAAGTCATAAGACTTTTCACAGAGTAAACATTATAGTAAGTAATACAATTCATTACATTTTTATTAACACTATATCACCTCTGTGAGAGACTGGTGTCCATACTAGGGTATTCCCTGTGTGACGGATCGCCAGGCCCCCACCTTCCTACATGAATTACAATTCAGCTTTAGTCTTAAAGTTTAACAACAAAACCATTATTATTTAGTCCGTATTTTAGATCATACAAACATATGGACATTATGGACCGGATTATTCTTCTTCTCGAGTCGGCGACAAACGACTATTTATGCTTTGAGACCAAAACTCTGAGACGCGGATAGCTCGATAAATAAATCCAAAATAAACTATAGGTACGAGTTCGTTTAATATTTTTGAAAGTCTTGTGTGTTCAAATCAAAACTCTGCACAAAACTCGTCTGAATTAAAAAGAATAATGATACAGAAGGCAACAGCTGCTCTCGAGAGACGCCACACTCGGTCCGGTGTCGATAAATGTAGTCGATATCTTCTGGATCATCGATATTTAAAAAAAAATATCGACGTTGCTCACCGGGTTAGCATATGAAAACCGACTTCAAAAAAACACAAACGACCAAAACTAAAAAGCGATAAATAACGTAAGTAATTCTATCCTTAATACATATTATATGTATAACTATAATTATTTAAATATTACAATTATCACTTATTTTTGGAGTCGGTGCCAGCCTCTAGGTACCTAACGTAGACTGTTGTTGTATGACGCGCGCGGCCGGCAAATCCATACGACTATATACATTTGCTGGCTGGCACCGACTAAAACGAATTGAGAACCTCCTCCTTTTTTCGAAGTCGGTTAAAAAAGAAAAATTTGTATGTATGTGTTTGCGTGACTTTAGTCTTCAAACACTGAGGGATTTTTGACTTTCACTGCTGGTTTGACCCACAAAATGAAGATCGCTCAACGAGCTTGGAGTTTCCCTGCGCGACAGAATTCGTAACGAGGATTCAAATTCTTTATTACAGAATTCGCAGAAGAACTAAGGTTACCGACATAGCCAACAGAATAAGCAAGTTGAAGTGGCAGTGGGCAGGCCACATCGCTCGCAGAACCGACGATAGAGGGGTACGAAAGGTTCTCGAGTGGCTACCGCGAGAGGGAAGACGCAGCAGGGGACGGTCCCCTAAGAGATGGACTGACGACCTATGTCCGGCAGTGGACGTCTACGGGCTGATGATGATTTACAATATTAGTAGGGCTGATGATGATGATTTATGATATTAGAGGATATTATCAATCGATACATACTAAATCGTCGCCACGCCCCGTTCCACCATTTCCTCTTATGTTTCAAGTCGAAATTATACATTAATTTATTCCGCGGCTCCGACGAAAAATTCGAAACAAACTTGATGAGACGAGAGTTGGGCCAAGTTGGGAACCGAACTCCAGTGTGTAATTATGTACATTTTGTACGTAAGAACTTCAGTTTGAGAGGGAAACGGTTGAGAATATTCAACAGTTATCGCGGCGTCTCTCTGCGGTATCGAATCCGAAATGAGGCGATCCGGCAAAGAACCAAAGTATTCGACATAGCTCACTGGATCAGTAAGCTGAAGTGTAGCAACATCTATCTATACATCGCTACAATAGAGAATCCTACAACGCGCAAACGAAGCGACTCGCTCTTTATATATCATCATCATCATCATCCTAGCCTTTTTCCCGATTGTCTCAGGGTCGGCTTCCCAAACTGAGAGGCTAAGCTTTTACACAGAGCGACTGCCATCAGACCTCCGCAACACTTAGGGTAAGCTATACCCATTCCCAGTTGGGCGTCAGAGTTATCATCATCTTAACTAATATTATAAAGCTGAAGAGTTTGTTTGTTTGTTTGTTCGTTTGTTTGTTTGTTTGAACGCGCTAATCTCAGGAACTACTGGTCCGAATTGAAAAATTCTTTTTGTGTTGAATAGACCATTTATCGAGGAAGGCTATAGGCTATATAATATCACGCTGCAACTATTAGGAGCGAAGAAATAATGGAAAATGTAAAAAAAAAGGGGAAAAAATAACTATTCCACGCGGACGAAGTCGCGAGCACTGCTAGTCTCTGATATGATGTAACGACTGCTATCTGAGTTGGTAAAGATAGCACCCGGGACCAACAGCTTAACGTGCCTTCCGAAGCACGGAGGAAAACGGTGTCAAATGTTGGTCACCCATCATCGGATTGACTGCGCCAATGGTTGCACAACGTTGCGATCATTGTTAAGCGAACAAGACCGCGGCGCCACTGAGCTCCTCTCTATTTATATATGTCACCGGAAAATAACAAACACGTAAATTGATCAGTTTCCTAGGTAGTTGATTAACTTCCGGAAAATAATAAACGGCAGTTGAAATGTATTATTTAACGTATGTATTTTAGTAAATTGATCAATTTACGGGGTCTTGCCGTTAAATAATCTGACGGGAAGTGTTGGGAAAACGGGTGAAATTTTTATCTGTATGTTTGATCGCGCATCACGCGAAAACTACTGCATGGAATCAAATGCGGTTTTCACCAATGTATTGCTAGAGGTCTAACTTAAAATTTTGGTACCATTTTATGGAAGTCCGTAATTTTTTAAGCCCGCTATCCAAGCGTGCGACGCCGCCGGCACAGCTAGTATTTTAATATAGTCAACTTAACCAGAGAGAGACAAAAGTACAGCTACTGAGCTTTCGTTCGGCTTCAATTTTGCGACAACAGCTCATTCCTGTTTTACGTAGTATTTAATACCGGCCCGTAGAGATTCGTTTCCTCTACTACGGCATAAGAGCATTTATTCAAATGCCAACTTAAGTTACACTAGCGAAGAAATGAAACAAGAACAAACTGTTTTATATGAAAGTTGCCGCCGCGCGCAGGTAGGTACCATTTGTTAAGTAAAGTTACAACTTATACCGTGCCTTCTGTTGAGTATGTGACACTAAACTAATCATATCTAGTTGCATTTTTAGGGTTCCGTAGCCAAAATGGCAAAAATGGGACCCTTATAGATTCGTCATGTCTGTCTGTCTGTCCGTCCGTATGACACAGCCAGTTTATTCCGAAACTATAAGAGCTACATTATTGAAATTTGGTACGTAGATGTATTCTATTAACCGCATTAAGATTTTAAAATAAAATCGGAAAAAATTACAAAATTTTCGGGGTTCCCCATACATAGAACTGAAAGTCAAATATTTTTTTTCATCATACCTATACGTGTGGGGTATCTACGGATAGGTATTTTAAAATGATGTTGAGGTTTCTAACATCATTTATTCCGAAACTGAATAGTTTGCGTGAGAGACTCTTCCAAAGTGGTAAAATGTGTTAGCGTGGTATGTCTTGAGTTATTTAAAGTGTTTTCTATGTTTAATAATGTACTTAGGTATTTACAAAAAATATTACTTAAATAAGTTTATCAGTTGTCTAGTACCCATAGTACAAGCTTCGGCTCAGTTTGACACTAGATGGCGCTGTGCGGCCCAGCGTGGCATGTCTTGGGTTATTTATCAATTGTCTAGTACCCATAGTACAAGCGTCAACTAAGTTTGGTGCTAGATGGCGCTGTGTCCCCCAGCGTGGCATGTATTGGGTTATATCAGTTGTCTAGTAGCCATAGTACAAGCGTCAGCTTAGTTTGGCGCTAGATGGCGCTGTGCGGCCCAGCGTGGCATGTCTTGGGTTATTTATCAGTTGTCTAGTAGCCATAGTACAAGCATCAGCTTAGTTTGGCGCTAGATGGCGCTGTGGCCACCGAACCAGCGGTATCTAGTAGTACGCGACCATTCAGCGGTGTCGCATCAAAAGCCGGGCAGAGGCGCCGCGTCGTAAAGCGTGGACATAAAGTATGCACGCTTGTCCCCGAGGCGTTGTGTACTGGCGAGCAGAGGAATTGGGGACTATTGTGTTTATTGGTCGAATCTTGGTGAGTGCTCTGAAGATAGATAAATAACTTCAGGCTGTGTGGCCAAGCGTGCTGCGTTGGGCCACACAGCGCCATCTAGCCCCAAACCAAGCCAAAGCTTGTACTGTGGATACCAGACAACTAGTAAATAACCCAAGACATGCCACCCTGGGCTACACAGCGCCATCAAGCCCCAAACTAAGCCGAAGCTTATAAGCATAAAAGACGTCTTTAGACTGATGATGATGTACGGAACCCTTGTTTTGTATGAAGATTATTCGACAAAACTAGCGATATACATAATATTTAGTCCAGTAGTTTCAGAGCCTATTCAATTCAAACAAACAAACAATCATATCTTTCCTCTTCATATTATTATCAGTGTAGATAGATACACTTTATTGTACACCAAACACTTGACTTATAACTAAATACAAAGATATTGACATACAAGTTAGGCGGCCTTATCGCTTTAAGCGATCTCTTCCAGACAACCTTTGGGTAGAGGATATCTAATCAAAAGAAGGGGTAAGGTGACAATTGATTAATTTAAATCTTATGATATGTGTAGATTATAGTGTAGTGAATCTACAGGAAAAATTGCAGATATTTTCCCTAAATACAAAGAAGTCTCTTAGTAAGTCTTGTACCTATAATTTTGACTGGCTCGGTGGCTCAATTGGTAGTGACCCCTGCCTTCTGAACCAAGGGTCGTGGGTTCGATTCCCACCCGGGACAAACATTCGTGTGATGAACACTTGTGTTTGTTCCCTGTCTGGGTTTATATTTGTATATAAGTATGTATTTGTGGTACCTTCGTTGTTCTAATACCCATAACACAAGTGCTTAAGCTACTTACTTTGGGATCGGAGCAATGTATGTGATGTTGTCCGATATATAATACAATCTTCGACTTAATTTGGCCCTAGATGGCGCTGTGTGGCCCAGCGTGGCACGTCTCGGGTTGTTTATTTATGCCCGTGTACCCAGTTGCCCTGCCCGCCAGTGCACAAGCCAACTTTAATCCGATATGACACTCCCCGCTCGGATGATCACGCCGCTCCCACGGCGCAAGAGTAACTTATGTTATCAGACAAATTGATTACTCTTTTTTGTTTCGTAAATAAATAAATGATATATGGAGCATTGGATGTAAGGGAGCGACCTACTATCTTTTCGCTTCAAACCAACCTCACCTGCCTGTGGTGCATCCTGCTGAATAACAGACGAGGCGCTTGCGACCGGTGGTGGCGGTATAACCATCACAATTGAAGGCGTAGCTAAATACCACAGGCCGATGACGGGCAGCAGCGTCACCGAAGCGAGAAGCTACGCCCTGCGATCGCCAACCCGCCTGCCCAGTGTGGCGATTATGGGTATATCCTCCAGAAGTTTGTCCTAAGTGGCGAACAACTGGAGAGGCCTAAGTCCAACAGTGGCCTATGTCCTTTCGCATTCCTCCTCCCTTGCATCCCAACGAAAAGATGAGAGTCGCTCCCTTACATCCCTACCCTAGTAACTACACAATTCGACATAATTATCTCAATGAAATATAAAATTGCTTCAAAAATTCAGTTCAATCATTTATAGGAATTTTCTCATTTTCATAAAAAAAAAAGTATTTAAGTAAGTTTATCAGTTGTCTAGTACCCATAGTACAAGCTTCGGCTTAGTTTGGGGCTAGGTGGCGATGTGTGGCCCAGCGTGTCTTGGGTTATTTACTTATTTATTTAATTTGTAAATTAGACCAAAAATGGAAAGAACCATTGAGATTGCTTGTGCAGAGCTTGAGCGATACATTATAGTTTGTGTATATAGGCCTCCATCTGGCAATTTTGTTATATTTGAGTCCCGTATGGAAGAAGTTTTGAAAAAAATTTGTACATCTAGCAAAAACATACTTGTTTGCGGCGACTTTAATGTAAACATTCTGGACAAGTCACAGAACTCCATTAGGTTCTTAAATCTATTTAAATCATTTAACTTACTACCTTTGTTTAATGAACCTACTAGAATCACCCCTACATCAGCAACTTGCCTAGACAACTTTTTCAGTAATTGCAGTGTAAAAGAAAAATGTATAATTAATTTTGTCAACTCGGACCATGCCGGCCAGTTGGTAGTATTTGAACAGCAAAGTGCTCGCACGACGTCTAGTTTTATTTGTAGACCTGTCACCGCGAACCGCATAAAAAAATTTAAGCTAAATATTAATGAAAAATTGCACATTGTGAGCGCTGATAATAATAATATGCGAAATGGCGATGTTGATCAAATGTATGAAAATTTGTTTGATGTTATTTCTAAAGAATATAATAGTGTATTTACAAAGAAAACTATAAAGGTCAATAGTTCTAAAGGTAGATTTAGTGAATGGGCAACACCAGGTATTTATAAGAGTAGGCGCAGGTTGTTTGAACTATATGATATAAAAGCTAACTCAAATGACCCTTCCATTATAGAACATGTAAGAAACTACTCAAAGGTATTCAAGAGAGTATGTGCTATAGCGAAATCAATATTTCTTAAAGATAAAATAAAGAAAGCCAGCAATAAGATTAAGGCGACATGGCAAATAATCAATAGGGAAACTTGTAAGAGTAAAATCAAGGATCGCAAGTTCTGTCTGAAAATCGACGATAAAACTGTTGAATCGGATGTTGAAGTGGCAAACGCATTTGAATCTTTCTTTGCCAACATTGCATCTAAAACGACGGACACATTAAGTTCTAGCCCGCGTCTTGCTTATGACCTCCTCAACACATATTCAGTCGAATGTAAGGTAAAGTTTAATTTTCATCAAATCGACGCCCTAGACATTTTGGATGCTTTCAGAAAGTTAAATATTAAAAAGACTGAGGATTACTGGGGACTTTCTGTTGATATATTAAAAAATGTAATCAGCATTATTTCACCAATTTTGGCAACAATCTATACATATAATAAAAATGTAACGAATCGCTGTCTGTACATGAAAGATATATGTGAAAAAATATTATGGGAGGCCTTTATTAATGCAATAGTACCCAAAACAATGATTTTTGGAATTTTTGTCTGTCTGTCGGTTTGTCTGTTTGTCGGTTTGTCTGTATGTTTGTGCACGCTAATCTCAGAAACCGCGTATCCAATTAAGATGCGGTTTTCACTAATATATTGCTGGAAGCTTCCCTTAACATTTAGTGTTTGTTTCATGTTAATCGGTCCACAAATAAAAAAGTTACGCCGATTTAACTAATCACGTCGAGCCTGCTGTACGTTTGCGCGGGTATATAAAGCGCGCCGAGATCTGCGCCGCGCCGCTGCCAGCTGCCAGGCACTATTATACTATCAGGTCATTAAAATCAATACCCAAGAAACTATTCCACGCGGACGAAGTCGCAGGCACAGCTAGTTTTTAATAAATGTATTGAAACTGGGCATTTCCCAAGTTTGATGAAACTTAGTAAAGTCATACCACTATTTAAATCCGGTGATAAGTGTGACCCATCAAACTTCAGACCAATATCTATACTGCCCGCCTTAAGTAAAATTTTCGAAAAAATTATATTTAATCAATTAATAATCCACTTACAAGATAATAATATATTGCATAAGAACCAGTATGGATTCACCAAAGGTAAATCCACGACTGACGCTGGTGTAGCGCTCGTAAAACATGTATTTGATGCATGGGAGAACAAGCAAGATGCTGTGGGGATTTTCTGTGATTTGTCAAAGGCATTTGATTGCGTTGATCATCAGACACTACTTATGAAGTTACGTCATTATGGTGTATCGAACGACTCGCTTAGTATGATACAGTCTTACCTGATAGGAAGAATCCAAAAAATTAATGTTAACGGTAGTCACTCCTCTGGCGCCCCCTTGCTTATGGGTGTGCCCCAGGGCTCAATATTGGGACCTTTGCTCTTTTTAGTATATATTAATGATCTTCCATGTTTTGCAAAAGACTTATGTGAGATGGTGCTATTTGCCGATGACACATCTTTAATATTTAAGGTTGATAGACAAAGAGAAAATTTTGACGAAGTAAATGATGCTGTCTCTAAAGTACTACATTGGTTTACAAGTAACAATCTGTTACTAAATGCTAAGAAAACTAAATGTATAAAGTTTTCTATGCCCAATGTCAGACAAGTCAAAACTGTCATTAACATAAATCAAGAACCCATTGATATCGTTAACTCAACAGTGTTCTTAGGTATCACCTTAGACTCAAGATTGCAGTGGGCTCCACATGTTGCTGCCCTGGCAGGACGACTTAGTTCAGCTGCATATGCTGTTAGGAAGATTAGACATTTAACTGATGTCGACACTGCGAGATTGGTTTATTTTAGCTACTTCCATAGTGTTATGTCCTATGGCCTTCTACTGTGGGGCTCAGCGGCAGACATCCAGACCATATTTGTTTTACAAAAGAGAGCTATCAGAGCCATATACAAACTTGGCCCACGTGATTCTCTTAGAGACCTTTTTAAAGAAATAAATATCTTAACTGTCGCTTCCCAATATATCATGGACTGTTTAATCCATGTTTATAAGAACAAGCACAAGCTTCCTAAAAATTCAGATAGTCATAAATTCAATACCAGAAACAGGCACAAGCTAGCTATTCCTAATCTGAGGTTGAATAAATGTGGAAAGTCATTTATAGGGCTTAGCATAAAAATGTTTAATAAATTGCCTCAATGTATAATTGATCTACCCATACAAAAGTTTAAATTATATATTAAAGGATGTCTAATAAAGAAAGGTTATTACAGAATTGAAGACTATTTAAGTGATAAGACTGTATGGTCAACTGCCAAATAAGCGGATGCTGCTCGCCTGCACTTTATCATAAAATTATAACCATTTCATTGGTTGTTTATATAGAGTCATATGTAACTTATATTCTATGTAAGCTACGTCCTTCAGTAATTAATTCATTTATTAGTTTTATGATTTTGCCAAATATTTTATATTGTGGTAACTGGACTAGTCATGCTCACTAAAATGTTTCTGGGGTGGTGGCGCTGTGTGGCGGGTCGTTACACTCCCTCAAATATGGTTGAATGAAGCGATGGCTGGTACACACGTCATACTTGTGAACAGGTGCTGCCTTGGAGACTGGTCTACTCCTGATTGCCCTATATAGAGTATGTTAAGGTTAATTTTTTATTTGTAATCTAATTTATAATTAATTTTATAAGGCCCCAGACTGTATGACGTGGTCGTAGTTAAAAGTATAAATGTGATAATAATATTGTAAACACCATTTTGAAAAGAGCAACTACACGAGTTTCTTGCCGGTATCTTCTCGGTAGAATGCTGCTTTCCGAACCGGTGGTAGCTTCGACGATTTGTAAGTGTTTTTCATAAAAACCTATACAAATAAAGATTATTTTGACTTTGACTTTGACTTTGACTTTGAATGACAAAGCCCGTTAAAATTACTCGTGACGTCAAAGAGTGGGAGTTTTTTCGCCACTGAGTGACGTCAAAGACCCCCACTCCTACATTTTGATGCCTTGTATCTTTGTTAATTTTTGTTCAAATGGAAAAAGGAAAAATACATATCCAATATAAATTTATAATCTAAAATACGGACTAAACATACTTAATATAAGTATTCTGACCCTGGAAATAGCCCTATTTAATTTACCGAAACGTACCAACTGAATACAGTAGGCCGAACGCAAAAAAGTTTAAACGCTAAACTTTTTCATTAAAAACTCGGGGTTCGAACCCGGCCCGCTCCGCGCCTAAGGGTAACTTTATTGTAACGACATTCGCAAGTTTTCCAGTTACGAAACACATGTTGGGCGCAATTTATTTTTCGAAAAAATACACTCGACAAGAACGATAAATATTTTAAAAAAACACACATATTATTTTTTACGGCTTTGTACTCAAAAGGTACAAAGGGGCTCTGTCTGCCATCATCAGCCTATCGCAGTCCACTGCTGGACATAGGCCTCTCCAGTTGTTCGCCACTTAGAGCAAACATCTGGAGGATTTACCCATAATCGCCACGCTGGCAGGCTCCGGTGACGCTGCTGCCCGTCATCGGCCTGTGGTATTTAGCTACGCCTTCCATCGTGATGGTTATACCGCCACCAGTCGGCTACCAGAGCCTCGTTTTTTATTCGGCAGGATGCCCACACTCTTTAGGCTTCTAAAAAAACATCTGTTGATTTCATATCAAAGTCGAAAGACGTTGACACACTGACACACACAGAGAGACACATACAGTCACACACACACAAACTTTAAACTTACAACGCCCCTTTTTCGCGTCGGAAGACAAAAATACCGACATACACTATCCAATTTTCCGGAATGAATCAGAAAAACAACCTTTCGTTACACACACACACGTCAGTTACTTGAAAAAAACACCGCTCGTGCTTGCATTCGCCCCTTTGTACGTCGCCCTTTCGCCCCACTCAGGGGCCTTTTCGCCCCAACCTCGTAGTTTCGCTAATTCAATAGCAGATGTATATTTTATTTCGCTTTTTTTACACAAAAGACCTTTTTAGATACGCGATATGAAAGGAATATTTTACGATTTTCACTGAATTATTCATTAGTAGCAAGTCTTGGTTTCTCTTTGAGAGATAGGGTTCGAAACGAGCATTTGACTGGCTCGGTGGCTCAATTGGTAGTGACCCCTACCTTCTGAACCAAGGGTCGTGGGTTCGATTCCCACCCGGGACAAACATTCGTGTGATGAACACTTGTGTTTGTTCCGTGCCTGGGTGTTTATATTTGTATTTAAGTATTTATTTGTGGTACCGTCGTTGTTCTGATACCCATAACACAAGTGCTTAAGCTACTTACTTTGGGATCGGAGCAATGTATGTGATGTTGTCTGATATTTATTTATTTAAGTAACTAGCTCTGCTCGCGACTTTGTCCGCGTGGAATAGAGTTTCATCCCCTATTTTATCTTCTTGGGGGTAGAACTGATCAAAATCCTTTCTTAGCGGATGCCTATCTACCTGCATTTCAAATTTCAGCCCGATTCGTCCAGTAGTTCGGGCTGTGCGTTGATAGATTACTATGTCAGTCATCATCATCATCATCAGCCCACATCTGTCCACTGCTGGTCATAGGCCTCTCCCAATGTCCGCCACTTAGATCGATCTTGGGCTCTGGGAAATTGTCACTCTACTTGGCCAGAGCGCGTCCTACACTACGTTTGCGGATACGCGGTCTCCACTCCAGAACTCGTTTACTCCAACGGTTATCGGTTCTGCGGCTGATGTGGCCAGCCCACTGCCACTTCAGCTTACTAATCCGATGAGCTATGTCGGTGACTTTGGTTGTCTGTCGGATCACCTAATTTCGGATCCGATCCCGCAGAGAGACGCCGAGCATAGCCCTTTCCATAGTTCGCTGAGCGACCTTTAACTTGTGGACTAGTTAGTATCCATGTCATAATGCTTTACATCTCGCTCTCTCGCAGAAATGTTAATGGCTAAACCACTGCATAACAGGCCATGTATTACAAAACCGTCGCTTTAACAACCATTAAAGCAACATAATCACTTCGTGCACCATTGCCGCGTTTGCACGCACGAGTGTGTCTCAATTTGTAACGGCCCGTAGTGGATGTAGCATATAAAACTATGTTTTATAATTTTAGGAATAGGAGGACATAGCGAATCTTCGCTCGAATCGAGCCGCCCGTCCGGGGAAGGACCTCCACCCTATAGAATACCGCAGCCAAATGACCTACGGGTCGTGTTTCTGCCGGTGAGTAAAGTTTCCGGAGCTCGTGGGTTTGGGTTGGACCGGCATGGCGGTGGCAACTGACAGGTAACTGAACAGTTACTTGCCCGTTGTCACAGCGACTTGGGTTTCTCTTTCGCTTTCCATCAGGCATAGGAAAGCCATTATATCGAGTTACAATAAAAAAAATTAAAATACGCACAGGAATAAAATATGAGAGGCTTTTAAAGTACGATATCTAATGAATTCTATTTGTACATCCAGACCTTGAATAATTACTCACTGAAGGGACTCAAGGTCACAATTCCTTCGGAAACATCGCTAGCATCTGATTTGGTCGCCGAGTCGGAAATGTGAAAATTCCTATAAATGATTGCGCTGATTTTTGAAGCAATTTTATATTTCCTTGAGATAATTATATTGAATTGTGAAGTTACTAGGGTAGGGGTGTAAGGGAGCGACTCTCATCTTTTCGCTGAGATGTAAGGGAGCGGGTGAGGATGGCTTGGAGTGAAAAGATGATAGTCGTTCCCTTACATCCCTACCCTAGTAAGTACACAATCTTAACTAATATTATAAAGCTGAAGAGTTTGTTTGTTTGAACGCGCTAATCTCAGGAACTACTGGCCCGAATTGAAAAAATTGAAATTCTTATTATGTTCAATAGACCATTTATCAAGGAAGGCTTTAGGCTATATAACATCACGCTGCAACTATTAGGAGCGAAGAAATAATGGAAAATGTAAAAAAAAGGGGGAAAAAATAACTATTCCACGCGGACGAAGTCGCGAGCACAGCTAGTTCAATATAATTATCTCAAGGAAATATAAATTACTTCGAAAATATGGCGCAATGCCCGTGGTGCATCCTGCCGAACAACAAACGAGGCGCTGGCAAACCGACTGGTGGCGGTATAACCATCACAATTGAAGACGTAGCTAAATAACACAGACCGATGACGGGCAGCAGCGTCACAGGAGCGAGAAGCTACGTTCTGCGATCGCCAACCCGCTTGCCCAGCGTGGCGATTATGGGCATATCCTCCAGATGTTTGCCCTGAGTGGCGAGCAGCTGGAGAGGTCTATGTCCAGCAGTGGACTGTAATAGGCTGGTGATGATGATGATGATGATGATGAATTAATTAGTTGTCTACACTCACCTGCGGTCTGCTCATCCGATCGTGACATCTCCGCAGCAAGCAAGTCTCGATAAATAACACAAAACGCACTATTTATTGTTTTAACTAATTAACAATTAAGCTTTACTTTATCTCACTGTTCAATTTTATTTGGGTAACTGAATAGATTGGAAAACTATAATTAAAAATATAATTATGTGAAATAATAGGTCTTGTTGTAACTTTTAAAAATGTCTGTTGATATTCCGGTTATAAAAAATAAAAAGATTATTAATTAAAAAAATGTTGGGTAATTGAAAAGAATTGCAAAATGAATTTAAAGAAAATGGCTAACATGAATGAGGCTTTCGCTGAATGATTCAAAGAGTGCAGGTTCGATTTCCGGCAGGTCAATTTAAAAAAATAACGATATTGGTTTGGGATACGTGTTTTGAGAATAAGATTGATTCGATTATTATGATCAGGGTTGATTTACATTTCTGGGTGTGGAACCCGGAACGTTCCATCTTTGAAGTGCATGCCTTACACATGTCAGTAGTCCAAAATTGTAAGTTTTAAAAGTATGTATTCAATACTTAGGGTTCGACAGATAATGGATTTTTTGATATTTACAGATTTTAGATATTGCAAACATCTTGTGGTACAATTTTTATTTATAAATAAATAACCCAAGACATGCCACACTGGGCCACACAGCGCCATCAAGCCCCAAACTAAGCCGAAACTTGTATTATGGGTACTAGACAACTGATAAACTTACTTAGATACATTTTTTTTTGTAAATAAATACATATTATACATAGAAAACACCCAGACCAATACAAACAGACATGTTCATGCACACAAATGTTTGTAATGTGTGGGGATCGAACCCACGACCCTTGGCTCAGAAGGCAGAGGTCACTATCAAATGAGCCACCGAGCCAGGCAAATAAGCTTCCTTTTATTTATCACACTTTTTCTTTAATTATATTGGCATGTATGGAATTTCAGTGATCTGTTAAACGACACATACATTAAAGTGATATTTAAATTTATATGTAACCACAAACGGGTTTCAAGTAACTTGAAACCCGATATGAATAATCATATTCTATGCACACTACCTAAATTCTAAAGAATTTATCTATACAATAATTAATGAAATTCCGAATTATTGATAATTTAAAAAGCTTCACTAAAACAAACCTTATTTCGTGAAGCTTAAAGTTCCATTTAACATCTCTCTTTACCTTCCATCATAAAATCAAATCTATTCCAACCACAGACCCAACAAAAACTATTTTAATATACGCTAACTCTAATAATTATAATGGACATTTGATATCATTATAATTAAAAAGCACTTATACGCATGAAATGTTAAAATCGATATTGATTCATGAATGTGTTAAAAATAGACATTTTTCTGTAGCAATGAAATTAATGTGTGAATCTATTGAACGAAAGGTTAAGGCAACATACAACAAAAATAAACGCAAACGCAAATCGATTACCAACCAACAAAAACTAACACAATAAGGTTTATTATTGCTTGAGGTTTTTAACACAGACCTTTTTAAATGAAAACGTCAAATTTGAAAAAAGAACAACAATTTAGAACGATTCGCTTTTCAAACGCGGTAACAGGTGGTTGGCGGGCGCGACGCGCGAAGGAACCGGCTCGCATACAGCCAGGCTTGCACTGGCCCAGGCTTCGCTATCGGTGTTACCAGGTGTTGCAGACTAAGTGCCATGAAAGTACTCAAAAAGTAACATTTTGGTACAAAAAGGGAGCGACCTGACATCTTTTCGCTCCAAGTCACCCTCACCTGCCCGTCCGTGGTGCATCCTGCCGAACAACAAACAAGGCTGTACAACTGGCGGCAGTATGGCCATCACTGTTGAGAGCGTATCAAAATACCACAGGCCGATGACGGGCAGCAGCGTCGCCGGAGCGAGGAGCTACGCACAGGGTTCGCCAACCCGCCTGCCCAGCGTGCGATTCTGGGTATAACCTCCAGATGTTTGTCCAAAGTGGCGAACAACTGGAGAGGCCTATGTCCAGCAGTGGGCTGCGATAGGCTTATGATGATGACGGTTGCTTTTTTTGTAATGGTTTGGTTGAGTGTAAGTCACCTGTTGTTGCATATTAACTTGTATTCGCGGTCCTAGTCGCAGATAAGGCACGAGTCTCTTCTTATATCAATATATTGTACCTACTGATGATCCGTCACAATGGCACAAGTTATGAGAGCAGACAATATTTTTCGTTCAGTTTAAAAAGTAACATGAATGAAACAATTTGAGCCGTATAACTTATAAGTAACATGAGAAGATCAAAAGTAACGCAATTAGTTGCAAAAGTAATATTCTGGCAACGCTGTTTGCTACGCGGGAAAACGCGCTTGCGTATTCCCATTTCATATTTCGAATGCGTTCCATTGCGACCACAAGAAAATTTAGATCTTATTTTGAGTAAGAATAAGGTTGAGATTTCCTTGGGATGGCGACGACAACTTGTAGAGTTTTAATTTTAAAATGTAACACGCTAATAACTGCACAGTTAAATTTGAACTTAATCGTCATTACGTCAAAGTCGACATTGGTTCGATCAATCAAATCCGTAATAAGAAACAGTCAACAAACTGCCATTTTAATGTGCTATCCACTCAGCAACGCAAATTCAAACTTATTTCGTTTGAATTAAGACTTATTTCCAATTGTTTTTAAGTAATCAGCTATTTACACAAGTGATTTTCGTATGTTTTCTCTCGCCTTTACTACCTAGAGATAAGGTTGCGAATGGCAAGTTTCTTTAGTTGGGAGACATTTTGGCGCCTTAGACCAAGACGTTGTCTTTGAATGCCAGACGCACATTTTGAGGAATAATGCGACTATTCCTTTGCCTGTACGAATGTAATGGCGGTATGGAATTTTAAGGACAAAAGCAGGACCCCAGGATAAAATATTTGGGATTACATCGAGATATTTCTATATTGACAATACTAATGTTTTAAACTGTAACAAATGGTTACTTTGCACATTTAGTATCAAAATAAAATAAAATCTATTTTTTTTTATCTCGACATATAGTTTCCCTCCGCCTGATGGAAAGCGAAAGAGAAGCCCAAGTCGCTGTGACGGGCAAATAACTAGTCAGTTACCTGTCAGTTGCCACCGCCATGCCGGCCCAACCCTAACCTCCCACGAGCTCCTGCAGAAACACGACCCGGAGGTCATTTGGCTGCGGTATTCTATAGGGTGGAGGTCCTTCCCCGGACGTGCGGCTCAATTCGAGCGAATATTCGCTATGCCCTACCTCTCTAAACCCTAAATAAATATATAATAAATATAGGTACCTACATATATAAAAAGAAATAAGCCATCAAGCTAGTCTGGCTATACCGCCACCAGTCGGTTGCCAGCGCCTCGTTTGTTATTCGGCAGGATGCACCACGGGCAGATGAGGTTGGCTTGGAGCGAAAAGATGATAGGCCGCTCCCTTACATCCCAAATGTTTATTATGCCTATGATATATTACTTTACTATACTACTCCTCTCCATTACCCCGCGGGCCGGTGGTAACATGATCTGTCAACACGTCTAAAAGTCCCGATCCATCACGGGTTCGACCCCCGGCCGTTGACTCAAGCTTTGTTTGACAATGTATCGAGTGTATTAGATCACTCTGTTTAGCTCGCATCTGCTCTGGCGATTATTAACACAATTTCTTTATATAGGCTTGTTGCCGTAAAAAATGTAATTAGTCTGTCTTTTAGATTGTTCAAAAATAAATGACACGTATTTTCTCATTTGTAAATTAGACCAAAAATGACGAAGATATAGCCCGTTAAAATTACGCGTGACGTCAAAGAGGAACCTAGCCCCAAACTAAGCCGAAGCTCGTACTATGGGTACTAGACAACTGATAAACTTACTGACGATACTTTTTTTTAAAGTAATTACATATTGTACATAGTAAACACCCAGACCAATAAGAACAGACATGTTCATGAACACAAAATGTTTGTACTGTGCGGGAATCGAACCCACAACCCATGGCTCAGAAGGCAGAGGCCACTACCAAATGAGCCATCGAGCGAGTTATACTATTTATTTACTACTAGCTGTGCCAGCGGCGTCGCGCGCGTGCATATCGGGTTTCAAAAATAACGGACTTCCATAAATTGGTTCCTATATTTTAAGTTAGACTTCTAGTAATACATTGGTGAAAACCGCATTTAGTTCCGTCCAGTAGTAGTAGGGGAGCCCAAGGGGGGATTTCGGGAGTTACTAAAGCGCGGCAGATTAACATATAGGGAGATACCTTGTACCCGATTAAATACTTCCACCAAACATGAGTCCCGTAAATGCGGCCGCCCGTCAAGGATAAAGGATCAGATTAGTAAAAAAAAGTTGATCATCAGAAATTCTTGAGCGCGTCAGATTAAGGTAGGGTGAGTTAGTTACATGCTAAAAAGTATATATTCCACTAATCTGACAATTTCCGATTGTCGTTAAGAAGTAGGTGGGTTACAAACTTGTAAAAAAAAACGTCATCTCGACTTTCTCGAGCGTGGCTAAATTTTTTTTTATTTTGAAGGAAATAATTCAACGTTCACAAAAAATATATAATCTGACGATTTCCATAAGCCGAAGTAAGGAAAACTAATTAATAAAGTTTAATGCGTGCAGCTACGTAATCCCTGTATTCCCCACTCCGCGTTTCTATTCCTCTCTCACTTTTTCTCTATCTATGACTCTCTCACTCCGTCCCCACTCTGGTTTCTGTTGCCATGACGCCATGACGCCAAAGATTTGAAAAAATAAAATTTTTTTTTTTTCAATTGTCAGATTAGGCGAATCCCTCTAGATAATCGTCAGATTATGAGACAGCACGTCTAGGGTATATAGATGAACCATATATATCTTAATCTGACGCGCTCGAGTATTTCAAAATGGCGATTTTTTTTTTACACAGTTTAAAAATGGCCGCGAGTTTGGGTCACATCCAAATCGTCAGATTATTATATAAGAGCTTTTTTTTAGGTTCACTTAACACCCCCTTAGAAAATCTGACGCGCTCGATTAAGTTTTTTTTTTTATCGATTTCAACCCTTACGTATGACTACCCCCACCATGGAAACAATCAGATTAACATACGTACATCTTCCAAAATACGTAAAACATTGATGCTATCAATATCTGACGCGCTCCAGTATGTCCATGCATCGGTTTTTTTTTTCATTTTTGAAAATTTATAGCCGCTCCCCCCACCAATGAAAGTGTATATATTATATAACATTTTTTTCTTCTAATTATCTAAGCTTCGCAATCGAATAGGTCTCTATAATGCTCGAGTAAATCCCGATTTAGCATCCCGGGCTCCCCTACCATAGTTTACACGTGCGCGATCAAACATACAGATAAAATTTCTCCCGTTTTCCCAACACTGCTCTGCTCCTATTGATTGTAGCGTGATGAAAAGTATACTATAACCTGCCCAGGAGTATGAAGAATAAATGTACGTTAAATAAGTTTCATCAAAGTCCGTTTAGTAGTTACTTATAACTACTTTAATTAATAAAAGTACCTACGCTTAATAATTTTTAATTTGAACGAATATTTTACAATATAACAACAAAAGAAATTCAAATAAACTATTTAAACACTAAAAGTCGCGCTGATAAGCACGGTTTCTCAATATCAATTATTGTCTGTCAATAAGGTCGATCGCTCTGAACTCTCGGACCTCCCGCCTTTTTAGGGTTCCGTAGCCAAAATGGCAAAAACGGGACCCTTATAGATTCGTCATGTCTGTCTGTCTGTCTGTCTGTCTGTCTGTCTGTCTGTCTGTCTGTCTGTCTGTCTGTCTGTCCGTCCGTATGTCACAGCCAGTTTATTCCGAAACTATAAGAGCTACATTATTGAAATTTGGTACGTAGATGTATTCTGTGAACCGCATTAAGATTTTAAAATAAAATCAGAAAAAAAACAAAAATTTTTGGGGTTCCCCATACATAGAACTGAAACTGAAAATTTTTTTTCCCATCAAACCCATACGTGTGGGATATCTATGAATAGGTATTTAAAAATGATGTTGAGGTTACTAACATCATTTTTTTCTAAACTTAATAGTTTGCGCGAGAGACTCTTCCAAAGTGGTAAAAGGAGTGTCCCCCCCCCCCCCCCCCCGTAACTTCTAAAATATGGGCATGATAAAACTGAAAAAAATATATCATGTGTATCACTATAAAAACTACTAACGAAATTTGGTTTGAACGAAATCTAGCCCGTAGTTTTTTTTAAACGTCATAAATCAAATTACCTAATTTTTTCATTTAATTAACTCTAATATAATAAAACGTAAAGAAAAACATTTATTTAGCTGTATAGTGGTACGGAACCCTACGTGCGAGAGTCCGACTCGCACTTGGCCGATTTTTATACCCTACCGCCGCCGCGACCCGTGTCGAGCGCGGCAACCGTTACACAAAAATAATCCTTATAGCATGATTCAGTACTCACGTGGGACGGCGCGATGGGATACCGATTTCTATGATTCTTTTCTTATTGAATAGGTAATAATGATAACTTTTTTAAATTAGGGATGAATGAGAGTATTATAAACGTAAGAGTAAACAAATATAATCAGAATGCTCCGAACTGCTAAGCTATCAGGAGTTACACGTGTTATTGTGAGTCAACCATAAAAGATAGACATATGCTGTTGCGGGATATTTTTTAGTCAATTTTATGTAAAATATTTCTGTCATACATAATTTCTATGTAACTTTAACCATTAAGGCTGCACACGCGACGGAAGCTTAAAAAATGGAGTAACTTCTCCCGTTTTCCCAACATTTCCCTTCACTACTCTGCTCCTATTGATCGTAGCGTAATGAAAAGTATACTATAACCTGCCCAGAAGTATGAAGAATAATTGTACCAAGTTTCGTTAAAATCCGTCGAGTAGTT
The DNA here is from genome assembly GCA_031163375.1 of Conogethes punctiferalis. Classification (NCBI taxonomy): domain Eukaryota; kingdom Metazoa; phylum Arthropoda; class Insecta; order Lepidoptera; family Crambidae; genus Conogethes; species Conogethes punctiferalis. Next base: position 7,667,857 of record CM062106.1, on the reverse strand, counting down.
TTTGTTTCTATAAGGAACATACAGACAGACAGACAGACAGACAGACAGACAGACAGACAGACAAAAATTTTACTGATTGCATTTTTGGCATCAGTATCGATCACTAATCACCCCCTGATAGTTATTTTGAAAATATATTTCATGTACAGAATTGACCTCTCTACAGATTTATTATAAGTATAGATTTATAATATTAATATTAGACAACATCACATACATTGCTCTAATCCCAAAGTAAGTAGCTTAAGCACTTGTGTTATGGGTATCAGAACAACGAAGGTACCACAAATAAATACTTAAATACAAATTATAAACACCCAGACACGGAACAAACACAAGTATTCATCACACGAATGTTTGTCCCGGGTGGGAATCGAACCCACAAACCATGGCTCAGAAGGCAGAGGCCACTACCAAATGAGCCATCGAGCGAGTTGCAACAGGATATTGCAAATTTTCCACGGTAACGGGAGTTAGCGGGAAAAACTTTTGTATGTAAACACGCCACGCGGACGAAGTCGCGGGCAAAAGCTAGTCTTAATCTTAACTTATATTATAAAGCTGAAGAGTTTGTTTGTTTGTTAGTTTGTTTGAACGCGCTAATCTCAGGAACTACCATTGAAAAATTCTTTTTGTGTTGAATAGACCATTTATCGAGGAAGGCTTTAGGCTATTAACATCACGTTTCAACTATAAGGAGCGAAGAAATAATGGAAAATGTTAAAAAAACGGAGAAAAAAATAACTATTCACACACAGCACAGCTAGTATAGAATAAAATCCACATACAATGCAATAATTGCTTAGCAAGCCTTCTTCTCGAGACGGCTCCAATATACAGTGACGTCACAGCTACGCCCGCTACGAGCGCTACGGATATTGCTACGACGCAATATGGCCGCGCTACGACGGCTACGACGTAGACGCTTTTAAATTAATATGTATCACATACATTGCTCCGATGCCAATGTAAGTAGCTTGAACACATGTGTTATGGGTATCAGAAGAGTCCTTTTAACCGACTTCAAAAAAAGGAAGTTCTCAATTTGACTGCTTTTGTTGTATGTCTGTTACTCCAAGAATTGTGAACCGATTTGAAAAATTCTGTTTTTGTTCGATAGGGTGTAGATAGGTAGATAGATATTCTTTATTTAAAACTAGATAAAAAGAAAAAAAAACCGGCCAAGTGCGAGTCGGACTCTCGCACGTAGGGTTCCGTGCCACTATACAGCTAAATAAGTGTTTTTCTTTACGTTTTATTATATTGGAGTTAATTAAATTAAAAAATTAGGTAATTCGATTTATGACGTTTAAAAAAAAACTACTGTCTAGATTTCATTCAAACCAAATTTCGTTAGTAGTTTTTATAGTCATACACATCATATATTTTTTTCAGTTTTATCATGCTTCCTCTCCTCTTCGTCCGAAAACTTGCTTGAGAGCAGACGTGTGTCGCGCTGCCCATCAATTTGTGCATTTCTCCGTACGCCATAAAGAACAATAAATCAGTTGCAGTTAGAACCATAATACCGTGCAGTGGTAATTAGTAAAATAAAATCGCATCGAGTCGTGAGGACGTGTCGCAAGCGCGAGAGACAACGGGACGATATCTTCATCTCGCTCACGCAAGGAACAGTTATACCGTATCGTCCTGACAGCTGTTATTATTACAGTACCTACGCCATTATGAGTGCGAGCGACAATTTAGATGCATCATTGGACCCGAACGATATGTCAATCTGCCTATCCGAAGATGATAAACGTGATCAGAAGACGCCACAAAACTTCAACTTCGTCACTCAACGCTCTCAAAACCGACAGAATAAGGCCGACTCGCCGGAAGACATAGCCACAAAGTTCGATAACTTTAAGGAGGAGATGAGAAAGTTAATGACATATTTCACGGCTACGCAAAAAACCGAAATTGCTGACCTAAAAGCTACTCTTATAGAAATCCACCAGTCCAATCAAAACATAGAATCCACAGTAGCCCACTTATCGTCACAAAACGAAGAACTCAAAAAGCAAATAATATCTCTGGAGAAGAATTCTAAGGAGGATAGACAGTACATCATGTTTCTTGAGGACAAAGTGGAGGACTTGCAGGGAGCGATGCGTAAAACAAACATTGAGATTAAAAACGTCCCGAAGAAATCAAATGAAAGTAAACAAGATCTAATCGAGATGGTTACATGTCTCTCGGAGTCTCTCGACTGTCAGATGTCTAAATCAGATATTAAGGACATCTATAGGATACGAGGCAAAAAGGCTGAACAGAAAAACACGCCTATTATTGTCGAAACCTCCTCGGCTTTACTGAAGACTGATATTCTAAAAAGAGCAAGGATATTCAACATACAGAACAAGACCAAGCTGTGCGCTAAACATCTCGGATTCAAGGTGCAAGAGGATACTCCAGTGTTCCTGTCTGAACATCTGACGGCCAGGGCCTCCCGTCTCCATTACTTGGCTCGGGATTTAGCTAAATCAAAGGCCTATCGTTTTTGTTGGACCAACTACGGTAAGGTCTATGTGAGGAAAAGTGAACAATCTCCTATTATAGTAATTCGGAGTGAAGAACAAGTGCACCACCTACTTTTGCAAGGGTGACTAGTATTACCGATGTGTGTGACCTATTTTTCTGCATTACTAGTGCTTAATTTTACGAGTGCCCCAGTGATTGTTTCTATAAAAACGTATGTATTCCTATTGTTAATAATTACTACACTCATAGGGTACACGCTACGCTATATTCTCGGTGCTTTTAAATGCATTGATAACTATACACATATGTGCATGTATTACTCATATCTTTCGCCACCAACTGATAATTACTTAAGTGTTATAAAAAAACGTAACTTCACATACATAATAATGCAAGCCTATCTATTAATTTTAAAACATACTCGTATTACCCACCCTCGTTATTATATAATTTTTGTCGAATGTTCGATTAAAATGACTTCTAATCGTCTATCAATAAATAAAACCATTTACTTTTTGTTGTTCTGCCTGTGTTATATGAGCCTAGATATGAAGTGTTTCTTTGAATTTTCTCCATATGTGTGACACAATGACTACGGTAAATGATATAGACAGTTTAGAGGTTGCGCGATCTTTTGAGTGTGATGTGGGTGAACTTAAAACGTTTATCTATATATATAAAAGGAGAAACTGACTGACTGACTGACTGACTGACTGACTGACATATCAACGCACAGCCCAAACGGCTAAACGTAGGCACTTGAAATTTGGAAGGGACGTAGCTTAGGTACCGTAGGGGTGCACTAAGAAAGGAATTCCCGAAATTCCCACGGGAACGGGAATTAGCGGGAAAATCCTTTTGTATGAAAAATCTAAACCGCTTAAGTTAGACGCTTGAAATTTGGCATGCAGGTACCTTAGTAAATATAAAGTTTAGTTATGGCTGTATTTTGAGAAATTCCCACGGGAACGGGAGTTAGCGGGAAAAAACTTTTGTATGTATAAATTTAAACACGCGGACGAAGTCGCGGGCAAAAGCTAGTACAGTATAAGAAGTGTGATTTGACTATAGTTTCCCAGAATATACGGAGCATTTATCGCAATTTTGATGATTTTTTGTTAACTTTGTCTGGTCTCGACTTCGAAACAGATGTGATAATATTAACGGAATGTAGAATTAACTCAAATAAACCTATACCACAGCTGTCAAACTATCATGTGTATCACACGCAGTGTCAATTGAACCAAAATGACGGGGTAGTGGTTTACGTAAAAAAGAAATTACAACATAATATACAGGAGATACAACTTTCTCAAGCTTCTTGTCTTCAAATAGATATTTTAAATAACACTATATTATGTGTATATAGGTCACCCTCAAATACTATTGCGGATGGTTTTATAGACTCTTTAGGTACACATTTGGATGCATTAAGCTCGCCAAAAAAAGGTATAATTATAGCGGGGGACATCAATATAAATATTAGGCCCAAAGCTTCTGAACCTACCAATGAACACAGGAATCGAATAAATTATTTGAACATGTTATCTTCGCATGGTATATTAGCTGGACATATCTTACCCACGAGGGAAAAAAATTGTTTAGACCATTTTATGATAAAAATAAATAAATTAAAATACGCCGCATCCATAGCAATTTTACATACGTCTACCACAGACCATTTTACCACATTTCTAAGTATATCGAAGATGAAGTATAATACATTCATAAAGCGGACTAAAACTACTATAAATTTCGATCAAGCATTTGAGGATCTAAAAAAGAAAAATCTCTCGGACTTGTTGTATAGTGAGGACGCGGACATGATAATCGAAAATCTAATATATAAAATTACAGAGTCTTTAAAATCGAACACAGTAATCACTAATATACCAAAAAAGTTCCGTACTCTTAAACCTTGGATCACACCCGGCATCCTACGCTGTATTCATAATCGTAATAAATTACAAAAAGAAGTTCGTGGTCAGCCACACAATGAAATAAAGAAAATTACATACATCAGATACAGAAACTACTGTAATAATTTAATTAAAAAATTAAAAAGAAAATATGAAAGAGAACTTTTACGTAAATCTATTAAGAATAACAAACTACTTTGGAAAAATATTAAGAATATTACATATACAAACACAAAAAAATCTACAAATTCAGAATTACTAAATCTAAAAGCGACACCAACTGAATCGGCAAACTATATCAATAATTATTTTGTTAACATAGGGAAAGAGCTCGCACAAGGCAACACTTTCACCACTAATGACTCTAGTACTTACCTACAAAACTTAACATCGCACCCACACTCCTTCGTTCTCCTAAAAACTGATCATGACGAAGTGAATAGTATACTCATGAATCTTAGGTCAGACAGCGCCCCTGGTTGGGACAAAATCCCGATCAGTTTTCTGAAGCTGGCTAAGTCAGAGGTCATACCAATTATAACCCATCTAACTAACATTTGCTTTGATAAAGGAATTTTCCCAGGCCCTCTTAAAAGGTCCATAATAACACCTGTGCACAAGGGTGGGGATAGAAGCAGTATCAATAATTATAGGCCTATCTCTGTTTTACCTGCAATTTCTAAAATACTGGAAAAAATGCTAAACAAAAGACTACTTAGTTATTTAGAAAAATTTAACATCTTGTCTCCTTCTCAATATGGATTCAGAAAAGGTATCTCAACTGAAGATGCAGTATCGGCACTGAGTTCCATGGTTACGCAACATCTTGATAATCGAAATAAATGTCTAACTGTGTTTTTGGATTTAAAAAAAGCATTTGATACTGTTTCTCTCCCTACGCTCTTGCACAAACTAGAAAAGATCGGTATAAGAGGTACCCCGTTATGTTTATTTAGGGACTACTTGACGGGCAGAACACAGGAAGTAAAACTGGGAAACCACATGAGTGAAGGTGCTGAGGTATCATATGGCGTCCCGCAGGGGAGCGTCTTAGGCCCTACATTGTTTCTGGTATACATAAACGATCTTTGTGATATGCATATACCTAATGCTAAAATTATTTCATACGCTGATGATACAGCTATTGTGATTTCTGGAGACACATGGGAATTCGTCAGGGAATGTGCCGAGTCGACACTGATGCAGGTAGACAATTGGCTGCGCAACAATATTTTAACGCTAAACACTACCAAAACTAATTATATGTGCTATAGCATATATAATGATGCACAACCCACCACAGACTTTAACGTTAAAATTCATCGCTGTAACTGTTTACTAAAATGCGGCAACTGCAGTTGTCCCAGCATTCTTAAGGTCGACCAGACTAAGTACCTCGGTGTTGTTGTGGATCAACGGCTGTCTTGGTATGCGCACATCGAACATGTCATCCAAAGAATTCGAAAAACTAACATGGATATTCAAAATTTAAGATATGTGCTGCCGAGAGCGGTGGAGGCTTCGCATTCGCGGGCGCCTGCCAGAGACCTACTAAGGGAGGTATATGTGGCCTTGGCACAGGTCAATTATGGTGTATTGCATAACTATATGGGGGGTGCGGCATAAAACTCGATTTTGGATGTGAACGTGCTCAACGTAATTTAATAAAAATAATGTATTTTAAAGGAAATAGATATTCTACTGATAATCTCTATCGTGTATCCAAAACTACTCACAATTAGGAAGCTATACATACTTCATGCAATACTAAAGCGACATAAAGGCTTGCATTATGACACTGGGGTTAACAATAGAAGAAGGAGGGATATTGTAGACAGGTACCTAAAACAAAAACTGTATTTGCTAGTCGACAGTACAATAAACAATCAGCACACTTATACAATCACATAAATAAGAATTAGATATATATATAAGGCAAAAAAATTAAAAATTAATAAATCATAAAAATATATATATAAATATATATTTTAATACTATTTATTACCACCCGTGAGTGCAGGCTGTTGCCCCTGCTTGATTGACCACACGAGCACACGAATTTAGTTATGGCACACGTACGCCTACCTAGCGTGCCCCTATTTACAACCAGAGATGAGCAACCACACCCACTAAGATACCCCAACGCCAGAAGTCCCTAGCCACCTTTCAGAGTTAAAGAGGGAACTCAGAAGCAAGGTGAGGTGGCAGTACGGTGGCACACTTTGTTATCCTG